>CAAKHD010012234.1:0-49155 GCA_901007705.1 Fistularia tabacaria
TCTTCCTACTCGTGTCCCTTTCTTTCCCTTCCCTTCCCTTCCCTTCCCTTCCCTTCCCTTCCCTTCCCTTCCCTCTCACTCTGGCTTTTTTAGTGCTTCTCTCCCTTGGGAGTCTTCATGTCATTATGCCAGTCCTGAATTCAAAATGTCATTAAAGCCATGCTTTAGCTGGAATTCATTTCAATTAGACCCAGTCACCCTGGGACTCCAAATCCCTGTCCTTCCCTCCTATTTTACTCATCTTCTAATTCATTCACCCTTTATGTCTTTCCAGAAAAGAACAGAGAAAGTCACATTGATGCAGATATATAATATTGTACATACATGATTTTACTTTTTAAATTCTATTCCATCACAGCTGTTGGTCTCTTTTTTATTTATTTATTTTTGTTGTATTTATTGTTGTCTGTGATCTATTACAATACTGGGAGATAACAGAATAACAGAATACTATTATATACTACTATATGCTCTCTCTCTCTCTCTCTCTCTCTCTCTCTCTCTCTCTCTCTGTATATATATATATATATATAAATGTATATATATATATATATATATATATGTGTGTGTGTGTGTGTGTGTGTGTGTGTGTGTGTAAATACATAAACGCATGTGCATGTAAATTGTGTGTATGGGCATATATGGTGATATATGACAAATAAATAATATATATATATATATATATATATATATATATATATATATATATATATATATATATATATATATATATATATATAAAATATATATATATTTATATACACGTGTATTTATATATATGTGTGTGTATGTATATGTGTGTGCATGTATATATTCTTTCTTTTCTAACATTTTTTTGTGCTTATTTATATGTTGGCTTTTTGATATTGTTATTGTTGCGCTGCTGCGACACATGATTTTTCCCTGTGGGGATCAATAAAGTATTGTCTTATCTTAAATTCATAATAAAAATACATTAATGAATAGGAGGTGACAGTGAACAATGTCAAGGTTGACATCCGAGAGCAGTGATCAGTAGACTTCAAGTTTGATGCTCAATTCAGGATGATTTAAGTACTGATCATGATGTTTTTTATAATTTTGTATCCATTTTTTTTTCAACTGAGCTAGGAAAAAGTTGTATGTGTCCATTTCCGTAAAATTTGATGGAATGGGGTTGAAGACTGTCCAAAGGCACTTTTTCAAGGAGGGATCATACGCAAATGTCATATGCAAATGTCGAAAGAATCTGAGAGGAGGAGTTGAGAGTCTAATCTGAATGATTTTATATATTAAACTCCACCAAAATCATTTATTCAAACGCCACCTCAGGTGACTTGCCCAAAATCGGACCCTTGTTTTTCAAATTGCACACAAATAATGACCAACACATAAACCTAACAATCCCATTCAACCATTGTCTTGCACATCACACTCATTAATATAACAATCAGGCATGTACCAGAAACTCCCAATGCTTTTAGAGCAGAAGAATGTTCTCAGATGAGAGGTGAAACATCTTCAATGGGTAAAACTAAAGCTGGTTGCAATGACAAGATTTGAGAACAATAGAAATTGAATGAATTAAAAATATTTATAGGCACCCAAAAGTTTGTCGCTACAAAGTGCAAACACAACAAAATTAAGGTGCATCTCTGGTCTTTGTTTGGTGTCATACTTGCTCACACCTAGCATACTCACAGCTTACTTTTATACATAAGTGTTTACAAACTC
The DNA here is from genome assembly GCA_901007705.1 of Fistularia tabacaria. Taxonomy (NCBI): domain Eukaryota; kingdom Metazoa; phylum Chordata; class Actinopteri; order Syngnathiformes; family Fistulariidae; genus Fistularia; species Fistularia tabacaria. Next base: position 1,714 of record CAAKHD010012234.1, read on the forward strand.
ACCGACACATGCAAATAGCTCAGAAAAATAGGCACAATTAATACTGAATATACAAACAGTGAATTGATTGTACAGAAGATCAAGGGATATTGAAATATGGACTACTTTCAAACATTTGGCAGAATTTTTCCAATAATGGTGTCAAAATTATTTTATGTGAAGCGTTTTTAGATGTTACAGTCCTGGTGGTAAGAGAATTATTGCAGCTATTTGAGGGTAGCAGAGCCTTATTGGTGTTTGTATTCTGTACTGCTATGGTACCAATGCAGTTTGGCATTCTGTGTGTTTGGCCTTTGATTTGTATTTGTATTGCCCTCCAGGTGGACTCATGTCTTACAGTTGGATAGGATGGAGGTGCGTCGTCTTGAAGGTGGTGGAGGGGCAGTCATTGATTTTTGTGGTGTATTAATCATCCTCTGCAGAGTGTCGTTGTCTACAGCAGAACATCGCATAAACCATACCATGATGCTGTATGTGAGTATGCTCTCGATGGTCTTACAGTAAGACATCGTGAGCCTCTACTCTAGTCTGATTTTCCTCAGAAATCAAAGTTAATTTGCTGTCGAGCCTTCTTTGACACATCTATGGTATTGCTAGACCCAGAACTGTCCACCAAGATGTGGACTTGGACAAGCCTGAAGGATGTCTCCCTCTCCATCTGATCTGCATTGATAGGAGAGGAGTGTAGCCCACCCTGATCCTCATTAAGTTGATGGTGAACTCTTTTGTTGACCTGGCAGCACTCTGCCAGAAGCTGAACCGCCTGCCTGTAGACGGTATCCTCACAGACCATGACCTGGATGATGGAGGACTTTCACAGATGCATAACAATATCATGTTTTCAAGGATACATACATAAAGTTTTTATTTATTTATTCATTGTTTTTGTTTGCTAAAATGCCAAGGTGCAGGTATACAGGTGCTGTTTAATACATGCTATTATTATCATAATTAACTTCTTCTTCTTCTTGTCCTTTCGGTTTTTCCATTCAGGGGTCGCCACAGCAAATCAACCTTCTCCATCTAACCCTATTCTCTGTATCCTCAACTCTCACGCCATTACCTTCATATCCTCTCTCACTACGTCCATAAGTCTTCTCTTCGGTCTTCCTCAAGACCTCCTGCCTGGATAAACGGCTTTGTGTATGTGTTCTCCTGAATATTTCAACCCCTCTCATTGACGCTCACTGTTCAAGTGACTGGTTTCAGAAAAAGAGAAGCCCAATAAAAGTGACAGGTTGTACAAAAACACTATCTCAGCATTAGTAGCTAGTCTTCCTTTCATTAAACTAAGACTGGAGACAAGGAAGTCACCCAGTTCAAACAATAATTGCTCAGAGTTAATCATTGGTGCCAATGTATCATGAGACTCGGCAAGTTTTGCTTTAGGGGAAAATTAGAGTGTGATTGTACAGTGGCGGACGCCACAGAAGTCACATATCAAATTAAGGATAAGAGAAAGTAGTACAGGGACTCTTCCACTGGATTCATTAGATTTCATAAGTGACACAGAATTGAATCCATCGAAGGAAAAAAAAAGTAAAGCGGTTTGGTCATGAGGGAAAAAAAAAAAATTGAAATCCCCAAATCTTTGATATCTAAAATTTACTCTATCCCTGATTTTTAAATGATTTCAGGTCTTTTCCCTGAACACGTTCTGGCACATCAGAACCGCTTCTTAGGGTAGCATAAAGCTTTTGTAATGCTGTAATGCTGAGGTGAGGTCTCACACAGTCTATTCTGGACTTCCAAGGAACAATGAAAGAACAGCACTGATCAATTTCTTCATTTGTGTCAAATGAGTCTGACATCTCACCGAAAAACTCCAACAGCACAGAAATAGAGCATTTACACTAAATTTTCTGGTATCATGCTCTGTTATTTAATGTTGTCAGGATGCCTGTGGTGGAATAATGAATATTGACAAAAATGGCAGCAATCAGCTTTTGGTAAACATATCTGAGACAGAACATGGCGCTAACATTGGCAGTGGAATCAAAGTGTAATGTCATGACATGGTATGACATATGGTATGAAATACATACGTATATATATATGTGTATATATATATATATATATATATATGTGTGTATATATATATATATATATATATATAAAAATCTAACTAATAATAATGGATCTCATAAATATAGTCAAATAAAATTGTTTATATTCACAAAAAACAACCCAGCAAAATTATCACATATATATATGTCATACCATGTCAATAAAACACATTACACTGATATATATTAATATATTTCATTAATTTCATTTGCTAAAATCAAAAAATGACATTTTATTTATCATTAATGTACACTCAGCACCCCATCTTGACAGAAAAAAAATGTAGAAATGTTTGCAAATGTATTAAAAAAGAAAAACTGAAGTATCACATGGTCATAAGTATTCAGATTCTTTGCTCAGTTTTGAGTAGAAGTACCCGTTTGAACTAATACAGCCATGAGTCTTCTTGGGAATGATGCAACAAGTTTTCACACCTGGATTTGGGGATCCTCTGCCATTCTTCTTTGCAGATCATCTCCAGTTCTGTCAGGTTGGGTGGATGTTGGTGGACAGCCATTTTCAGGTCTCTCCAGAGATGCTCAATTGGGTTTATGTCAGAGCTCTGGCTGGGCCAGTTAAGAATTGTCTCAGAGTTGTTCCGAAGCCATTCCTTTGTTATTTTAGCTGTGTGCCTAGGGTCATTGTCTAGATGGAAGGTGAACCCCCACTCTGAGGTCCTGAGCACTCTGGAAGACGCTTTCTTCCAAGATACCTCTGTACTTGGCCGCATTCATATTTCCTTCCTTTCCTTCCATATTTCCTTAATTGCAAGTAATCGTCCTGTCCCTGCAGCTGAAAAACACCCCAATACCATGATGCTGCCACCACCATGTTTCACTGTTGGGATTGTATTGGGCAGGTGATGAGCAGTGTATGGTTTTCACCACACAAACCACTTTGAATTAATGCCAAAAAGTTCATTCTTGGTCTCATCAGACCAGAGAATCTTAATTCTCATAGCCTGGAAGTCCTTCATGTGTTTTTTGGCAAACACTATGTGGGCTTTCATATGTCTTCCGTCGGGCCACTCTGCCATAAAGCCCCAACTGGTGGAGGGCTGTAGTGAGAGTTGACTTTGTGGAAATTTCTCCCATCTCCGTACTGCATCTCTGGAATTCAGCCACAGTGATCTTTGGGTTCTCCTTTACCTCTCTCACCAAGGCTCTTCTACCTTGATTGCTCAATTTGGCAGGAAAGCCAGGTCTAGGAAGTCTTCTGGTTGCCCCAAATTTCTTCCAATTTAGGATTATGGAGGCCACTGTGCTCTTAGGAACCTTGAGTGCTGCAGAAAAATTAAAGTTTTATATAAATATAGTTAGTTAGTATAGTTAAATATGAGTGTCACAGCAAAGGGTCTGAATACTCATGACCATGTGATAATTCAGTTTTTCTTTTTTAATAAATTTGCAAAAAAATCTATATTTCTTTTTTCTTTTTTTCTGTTAAGATGGGGTGCTTAGTGTACATAAATGAGAAATAAAACAAACTTTTTTTGATTTTAGCAAATGGCTGCAATGAAACAAAGGGTGAAAAATTTAAAGGGGTCTGAATACTTTCTACTTTTTTTGTATATATATGTACTTCTCTCCCTCTCCAGCATTCCTCATACAGGACCACAGTTCGTCTCTCGGCACTCTTACGCTTCTTTTGGATCTAAAAAGCCACAGTGCAGCGCCTTCTGACCTTCTCTATTCGTCTCTGCTAGCTTTCTTAAAGCACATATTGCATCTGTAGGATCATTTCTTGGCATGAAATCATACTGTTGCAAACAAATGCTGATATTCCTCTCAGTCTAGTTTCCACTACTGTCTCCCATAACTTCATTGCAAGGCTCATCAAATTTATTTCTCTATAGTTACTGCCATTCTACACATCTCCTTTATTCTTAAAAATGGACACCATCCAACTTCTTCATTCCTAAGGCATCCTCTCAATCTCTAAGATCCTGGACTTCCTCATTCCACCAAAAGGTCTCCTTTTCTACTTTCCTTATAGACGACACACCACATAATCTCCAACCTTTTTCCCTGATCACATTAGCAGTAGTTTTCTAATCACCTGGAAGCAGTCCCTGACCACCCAGAGCCTTTCTCAACTCCTCCTTGAAAACAATATCACACTCATCGATTTTCAGCTTCCACCACTTCATCCTCTGCCTTTATTCTTTTTGTTTTCAACAGATTCATTCTACACAGATTCTGGTTATAACATTATTCTGGTTACACTCTCACCTACCTCGACTTTGCAGTCACAGAACTCCTTCAGGTTACATCGTCTATGCTTTTGTAAGTTGCCCTGTGATCCTGCCTCTCCTAGAAAAACAAAAATATGTACCACAATCATTTCCATCCTTTTTGCAAAATCTATCCCCATCTGTTCCTCTGTGTTCTTATACTGGATACCAAACCTTCCCATCAGTTCTTCATCACATGTTTTATCTGCACAAACATGCTAATTGAAGTCTGCTTCAGTTGCCACTCTCTCACTTCTGGGAGGATTCTGCATCACTTCATCATACTCACTCTAGAATCTTTCCGTCTCCTCTAGCTCACATCCGACCAGTGGGAAAAAGCCATAGATTTGATGCTAAGTAACATTTAGCATCACACCTTCGATTTCTAGCTTCAGACTCATCACTCTATCTCATTCTGAACAAACTTCTCATTCAAGATAACTGCTACTGCATCTCTTTTCTTGTCACACCACTGTAGTACTGCTCCTAAGCTTATAGCCTTGATACCTTTCTAACTGGCCCCCTTTACACACAGTATATCCACCTTCCTTCTCTGCATCATGTCAACCAACTCTCTTGCTTTTTCTGTCATTATCCCAATACTCAAAATCAGTAGTGTAAGTCCCAGATTCTTGCATTTTCTTTTCTCTCTGCTTCTGCATTATGGCTGTATGTACGTAAGTATATAAGTCGTGCAATAAAAAAGTAATTAAACATGTTAATGAAATATGAAGTATATTCAGTTTTGTTTACAATGGGAAGGGTGTGCATCTATTCAATCGGGCTTTGGCATGTAACCTAACTACAAAATCAAGAAATTGCAACTCATTTATGTTGGCAACTTTGTTCACAGTGTTGTGTTCTTCTAACCAGTGGCATGGCTTCCCACTGGGCCATGAGGACACTGATTGTCACAATTGTCATTGGCCACTTAGTCCACTGAAATATGAACCCAAGTGTGCGCTGAACACCATTGGGTCAGTGTCTTCAGTAGGCAGCTTACAGTTGGCTAAACAGCCCAGAACCCTTTTCTCTATGAAAGAAATGTACTGCTTAGAGGACATGCACAAAATCAGCTCCTATGTACAATATAATGAAACCTTTTGTATTAAGGTATAACAATTCCTGCTTCCACCCGGTTGGCTGTCCGGTTGTCTCACAAAAATTTCAATATTCCTCTCACTTGAAATTGCATTCAGTAGTCAAATGTGACCATGCAAATGCAAGAAAGAGAATGACGTGTAAAAAAGAATGAAGTGTAAAAAATGGCCTACAAGTTAGGATGAAAGCAGGTAGGTTTACATGAGCTGTGGATACTTTTCGTTCTGTGACCTCAGTCGCATTAACGATACAGGGCACCAGACCTAACAAATAAGTAAACCGGTAAGTCGACTTTAAAGAACAATTGATAGATTTTGCCCCAAACACAAATTACATTATCAAATACATTTTTAATTGAAATCTGCATATTGCGGAAAAAAAATTGTTGGGTTGAAGACTGGTTGTGGGTAAGTAATAATATCCTTTCAAAGAACATTCTCAGTCTGCTTCCGTTCCATTAGAGACATAAAGAGGCAGGCATTATTTAGTTAATTTCTCCCTTGCTTGGAACTAGTGATTGAATCATTAATGTTGACCTAATTTGAACTTGATTCAATTTTATACACATAAGTGCAATGAAAGTAAAAAGTTGAAAAGATCCATATTCAATTTGTGATTAAGAGTTCAAGGTGCTGCTGCAGGAGGACCTTAATGTAAGTTTATGTAATTTAAAATCATTATGGCTCATTAACCTAAGACTTATTATTATTTCATTATTTTGTGTTCTCCACAATACTGCATAATACACATGGTCACAGATGGTTTTCTTAAAAACATAACATTGTAAAAGAAATGAGAAAATGACATACACACACACTATATGTATACATGTATATGCATACATGTATATATACGCATATATACATATACATATACATACATAAACACACACACACAGAAACACAAACACACACATATATGAATATAATTAGTGTAATATTGTTCTGTCATATTCAGCATTCATTTCAAATTTGGAATTACTCCTCTGCTCTTCCTCAACTACCTCCTCCAGTCTTCCTCTCTTAACCTTCTAAGCCCATCTCTATTACATGATCATGATTTTTTTTTCCTAGACACTCTAGGACAAATACATTGGCACAATATATTGTGATTTATGGCTATGAATATTCATCGTTTGAGATCAGGCTCCTTCCGCTGACAACTGACAGGAAGATAAATGATGCAATGAACTGAAATACACACTCACTCTACACTTCAATTAACTAAGATACCATTGTCTTGCTTGCCTGCAAGATTGCAAAAACTGTGTTTGTGTGTGTGTGTGTGTGTGCTTTTGTGAGCGTGTGAGTGTGTGTATGCAGCACACATGCAGAGCCAGAGAGAGAAAGAGATTATCTCATTATCTGAAGAATACAATGATGTTGCAGCTCAAAGGGAGCACAAGCCAGTGTTCTCCTTGAGCTGTTCCCCAGCCTAGATAAATGCAGAGGGCTGTGCTAGGAAGGGCATCCGCCAAAAAACCTATGCCAGACAAAACATGTGTATCAAACCTGTGACTTCCATTCCGGATCAGCCAAGGCTCAGTTTAACAACCATCAGCGCTAATATGGAATGAAAGAGGACACAAATTTAGCAGATTTAAGAGAAGAGCATGCATACAATAGGGTTAGATGGAGGCAAATGATTCACTATGGCAATCTCCTGACAGGACCAGTCAAAATAAAAAGATCTGAGGATCAATAAAGCATTACAGAAAAATAGATAAATAAAAAGGTTAATTTCCATTTCAGTTCCATAAATGTAAATGGTACTTCAAGAGCCATGTAAAGATAGTGAGGTGGTAGACCTTTAATGATAATAATAATAATAATAATAATACATTTTATTTATAGTGCACCTTACATTTCAGAGAAACCTCAAAGTGCTACAGATTAAAATCAATACATCTAAACACCAAAAGAGCACATAAAATACATTAAATTGAATACAAAAGATGGGTTTTAAAGTGCTATTAAAAGTCCTAATAAGCTATTTTATACAAGTGAGTTTTTAGGCCTTCTTTAAAGGCCTCCACACTCCGTAGCGCCCTCAGGGTCTCTGGGAGGGCGTTCTAGAGTCGAAGAGCTTCCACTTGGAAAAATCTGTCTCCCATGATGGTCAGCTTGGACCCGGGCTGGTGCAGACAGTGGGTGGAGGTTAAGCGGAGGCGGTGTGAGGTAGTGTGTGGCGTGTGGAGCTCTGTGAAGTAAGCAGGGGCGGTTCCATGGACACACGTGGTGTGTGAGGAGGCAGAATTTGGATAGGATCCTGTAGTGGATGGGCAGCCATGAAGGGAGAGGAGAACAGGGGTTATGTGGTTGTATTTGAGCCTCCTTGTCAGGACCTGGGCTGCACAGTTCTGTATATATTGGAGCTTTTGCAGGCTCCTGCCAGGGATCCTGACAAGGAGGGCATTACAAAAGTCGAGTCTAGAATAGACAAAGGCATGGATACGTTTTTCTGCATTAGTTTGGTAAAGGGATGGGCGGAGTTTGCAATATTTTTGAGGTGGAGGAACGAGACCTTGGTGAGGTGACAGATATGGTGTTCGAAGGAGAGTTGTGGGTCAAGATGACTGAAGGTCTGCTGTTTATTTCATTCATTTGTTCAATCATTATCTAATGCTTATCTTACACTTAGGGTCACGGGGGATGCCGAGACCTATCCAAGCTGTCCTTGGTGCAAGGCAGGGCACAGCCTTTACCAACAGGGAACAAAAACAAGTGATCACCAATCATCTCATACAGAGGTTTAATCCAGGCAATTTAAATCATAAATCATAAATGAAAAAAAAAGCACTTTCTATTTTGAAATATATATATATATATATATATATATACACACACACACACACACATATACATATATATATATATATATATATATATATTTCAAAATAGAAAGTGCATTTTTTTTTAATTTATGATTTATGATTTAAATTGCCTGGATTAAACCTCTGTAAGAGATGATTGGTGATCACTTGTTTTTCAGGAATATAGCTCAAATTCAATTGAAGCCAGAAAACTTAACATTTACAGACCTGGGTGCAGCTTTTTAGGTATCAGATGGTTATCAGTTGGTCAGGTATCATATTTGCCTTGTTCCTGGGAGCAGGATGACTTTACTGTCTGCAGCAGCAGCTAATCCAAAGTGTTTCTTTGGAAAGGGTTCGGGCTTAAGGTCACTTCTAATATCATCTTGCCCAAGGCCAGTCAGGGAAAAATGCATGAAACTGATCCAAAATGGAGCTGGGTCACATCTAAGATTTGATTCAAATTCCCAGGACACAAACTATATTTAAAAAAAAGGCTATTATTAATATAGAATAAGTAATGTCAATAGCAGAGAATTCCTGTCAGTCTCCTTGTTGCTGTTCATCTTGGGGGGGCTGATTGTATATATATATATATATATATATATATATATATATATATATATATGTGTGTTCAACCTCTATCATGTTATTGAAATGGAGGATTCTTTTGAGGCAGGAAATGCAGTTTTTCGCTTTGGGCTTCCCTTTTTGGCATGGTTAATTTAAAACGTTTCATTCACTAATGTCAATGTGCTGAGATATTATCTGTGATGTTTGGACTGAGAGAGGGGTCTGCTATAACTCGATAGCTCATGTATTGGGTTCCCTGTTTCATAGGTATCAGCCAAAGCATTTCCAGCTACAATGCATGTTGTAAAAACTGTCTCCACCAGATTAAAAAGCAAAGGCATTTTAAAATGCTGATCGGATCCTGTTATACTCAATGTAGAAGTACAAAAAACAAGACATGGAAAAAAAATAAAAATTAGCATATCATATGTTTGGAAATGTGTTGCTTACTCATTCAAACTTGGGACTACATTATTATGGCACCTGTTTGGTCTTCAAAATCATTGATTCATCCCATGTTTAAGCAACAAATCAAATGTCAGCTATTCGGGCATTTTCTGCGTTGAAACAGTCTCCGTTGGAACTGGCCATAGGACCACTATCTGTATAATTACCACACACACACTTACAGAAAGACAGAGGGATAAATGCATGGCAGGAAAAAAAAAGTCACAGAAACAGAGAGAATGGACATGATAAAACAAAAGTAGAAAGCAGGGACTGTTCGTGAAAAAGACGTCTGTCTGAAAGACAGTGGAGCAAGAGAGACTTAATGTATGAAAACACAAAGCTATTTGCAAATAGTAAGTAGTAAGTAGAGAGTACATCTAAAATGTGACTGTGTGCACAGGACCATGTGAATATGCGCAGTTGGAAAGCATCCAAACAAAAAAGACAGCAGGCACAAGAGAACGACAAACAGAAAAGCATAATGTAGCAGATGTAGCCTTATACCCTGTTCACATTACGTTTAGCTCAAACCAGTTAAATCCAAGTACTGTTTTTTGAGAAATACGTTCAACATTTAGGTCTGTTTAATCTGCTGCTGGTTCACAACTCCTGCCAAGAGGTGAAAAATGAGAGAAATTGCTTTTTTTTCTAAAAATAACTGCACAACCTCCAGACGGCACTACCTCCAAGCTGCATATACTCACTGTCATGATGAATGCAGGGATTTGACCCAAATGCAAGAGCACTCTGAGGAGGTATGATGTTAGAGGGGTTTAGTTACAAGTAGATGAATGGAGGGCTGTGCTGGGTCCGGATTATTTCTGGAGCAGAGGTCAAGATGTGGAACCTTGGGTGGAAAGGCGAGACACAGAATGCACGAGGAGAGACGAATCGGAAATCAACAATCTGGCACTGACGGGATGGCAACAGGCTCCCTTTATGCTCAGCCTGACAAGGTTTCATGACTTGCACCTGTTAGGGTAAGAAGGGAAGGGAAGAGCAATAGTCTGAAATTGTATGGGTTCTACCTGAGCAGTCTTCAGGACCATAGCCCTCCCAGTCAACAAGGTACTGCCATCGCCTGCCCTGGGAGTCAACAATCCATTGGATGGTGTACGCAGGCTGCCGCCCCATGTCCCGGATGGGTGGAGAGAATGTGAGACATCTTAGAGTGGCCTCAAGTTTCTGGTTTATCTGCCTCGTCTGAACGTTGGACTAGGGATGGAAATGCAAGGCAAAACTTTTTCCAAACCTGGGAGGTAAACTGAGGTCCACGGTCAGATAGAATTTCCCGGGGGATGGCATGGAGATGGAAGACATGTTTGATCATCAGTTGAGCTGCTTGTCAACCGTCAACCTGAGGGAAGTTTTAGGGGAACGAGGTGACAGGCTTTAGAGAAATGGTCTATGATGGTGAGAATGGTGGTCATACCTTGAGAGGGAAAGTCCAGTGACGAAATTGATTACAATATTTGACCAGGGTCTCTTCGGAATGGTTAAGGGTTTAAGGAGTCTAGCGGGTGGTCGATAGGAGGACTTGTTGCAGGTGCAAACAGGGCAGGCAAGGATGTAGTCTTTAACGTCCTTCTGGATGGACGGCCCCCAGAAGCGGCGGTTTAGAAGGGCAACAGTTTGGCTGATACCAGGATGGGCAGAGAATTTGGAGTGGGCCCAGTGAATGAGATCGGACAGAGGTGGGGATGTACCTTCTGCCTGGAGGGCAAGAGCCAGGGTCTGATTCCACCAATGCAGGTGTCAGAATAGGAGCTGGTTTCCTCAGTGTTATCTGTAGAGAACTGGCGGGAAAGGGCATCTGGTTGAGTGGTTTGGTGGTTTGGGTACCTGGCCGATACGAGATGGAGAGGTTGAATGTGGAAAAGAAAAGAGACCGATGGGATTGATGCGAGTTGAGACGTTTAGCTGACTGGAGGTAAGCTAGATTCTTCTGATCTGTCCAGACTAGCACAGGATGTTTGGCGCCCTCCAGCCAATGCCTCCAATCCTCCAAAGCAAGTTTGATAGCTCGGAGTTCCCAGTCCCCCACATTGTAATTCTTTTGTCGGGAATAAGCTGCGGGAGAAAGGCACAAGGGTGAGGTTTCCCATCAGAGCTCATGCGTTGTGATAGGACTGCACTGGCCCCTGTTTCAGAGGCATCAACCTCAAGAACCAATTGTTTATGGGGGTCGGGCTGGATATAGATGGATGCTTGGGAAAACTTCAGGTCCAGGAAGGCAGATTGGGCTTCAGGAGACCATTAGAAGATGGTCTTGGTGGAAGGGAGAGCGGTCAGTGGGGAAGCTGTCTGACTAATCCCATAAGAATTGGCGGTAAAAGTTGGTAAAACCAAAGAACCTGTGGAGCTGTTTGCGTGTTTGTGGAACCAGCCAATCCAAGACTGTTTTCAACTTTTCAGGATCCATGCAAATCTGTCCACTCTCAAGGATCTAGCCGAGAAAAGCGACAGACGACTTGTGAAACTCCCTTCTCGGCCTAAATGTAGAGACGGTTCTCCAAAAGTCGCTGAAGAACCAAGTGGACATGCCTTTGGTGGTCAGCTAGGATCCTGGAGAAGATGAGAATGTCGTCTTAGTAATGCCATCTTCGTAAAAATGGTGGACCCATAAATGGAATTTAAAGCTGAGGAGATGAGCCGTTTTGGCATATCTGTTCTTAAGTGATTTGGTTCAACACACAGTAGTTGAATATAGGGGCGTACAATCTCACCTTTTTTCTGTCAAAAAAAAAAAAGCCCCCACAGGAGGGGAGGAGGGTCTGATTAGACCAGCTGCCACAGAATCACAAATGCACGTCTCCAAGGCCTCACGCTCGGGTCTAGACAGGTTGTACTGCCTAATTCCAGGTAGCAGAGCTCCAGGAAGAGGTCTAAAGCACAGTCATAGGGCCTGTGTGGCAGCAAGGGCAGAGCTTTGTCCTTGCTGAAGACAGTGCGTAAGTCATGGTATTCTCGTGGAATAGAGTTAAGACTATGGTCGGTTCTGGAGTCTTGAGATCTGGTTGGAAGATTGTAGGGCAGATTTTAGGCAGTTAGACATACAAAATGAGCTCAAGCTTTCAAGTCGGCCATTAGCCCAAAGGACATGGGGCTTGTGTTGAGCCAGCCATGGAAACCCTAACACAGGCAGGAAACTAGCAACAGGGAAAAGGAGGAGCGCCATAGTCTCCCTATGGTTACCTGAAGTGATTACAGTGACTGGGCTGGTTTTGTGAGTAATGGCGGTCAGAATCCTCCCATCAGGAGCAGAGACAGAAAGTGGAGTGGGCAACGGTACAGGGTGTAGGTTGAGACGGCGGGCCACACTGGGATCGTTTAGATTATGTTCAGCCCCCGAATCCACAAGTGCCCAGAGGCCATGTGCTGCGCTCTCACATAAAATAGTTACAGGCACATTTAAACTAGGAGGATTGTGTTGAACAGTCCGGTTCACCAGTACTCCTGCCTCTACAGGCGGGCACATGTCCTGTGGTCAGAATCTTCGCCGAAGGTCTGCTTGGTTTCCTGGATGAGTTGAAAGCGCACCCGAAGCTGGAATAGTCCTGGAATCGGACCTCAGCCCATCAGAGGGCTTTGTCAGTTAGAAGTCCGAGGACGAAAGATCTTGGCAGCGTTGTGGGGGAAGCAATCTGGTGAACGTTTGAACACCAGAGTGCATTATAAAAGGAGACCCCTCCCACAATGACCTACATCTTCTGAGAATTTCTCTGGAATGGGGGAGCTAACTCCAAGAGACGGAGAGGGCCTGGGAGACTGATGGAGCGGAGGGGACCTCTGCAGGTGCAGGGGGAGATGGATCACACTGAAGGCCAAGTAGCAACTGAATGAGCTGAGCCAGTCGCTGGTTGGGTTATATCTTGTTTGTTAAGGACCTTAAGAGCAGTGTCATGCGAGGAAATTGCACAGCTCTGTTCGGCTAGGGCCCCCCTGAGATTGTCCGCTGGGTCAGAGTGGCCTGATTGTTCTGTCATGATGAATACAAGGATTTGACCCAAACACAAGAACACCCTGAGGAGGTAAGGTGTTAGAAAGAGAATTTCTGCCTTCATCCACGATTCCCTCTCTCACACTCTGTTGGTGTAAGGTAGACATCTGAACATGAAGAGCATCCGGATGTGACCACTTTCATATTTACCTGATAAGGGGAGATGATATGTTGTTGATATGTCTTGTGTTGGGGGATATATTTATGAGGACTATGTGCTTTGTTGGATCTCCTTTTATCAAATTGTCTCTATGGCAATTTTTTGTTTTCTTTCTAGGTTGATTTGCACTAAGTGCGGCATGCTTAAGCCCTGTGTGGGCTGGGCTAAGCATGAAGTCAGTTTAGCGCTGACTGTTTCTAAAGAAAAGAAAATAGATAATTAAAAATTATTAGTAATGAAGAGACAAGAGTCACTGAGTTTTGAATATGTTGTTTATTAGAAAAATATATTCCTGAAACTGCTTAAATAAGCAAGGGATATGCAATTTGAATTGCATCAAAAATGCAGTATCAGAATAAGTATCTCTCCAACTGTAGCAACAGGAGGGATTTATCGACAACAGGATTTAAGGCAGATGGCAAAGGGGAAGTTCAGTGCCCATCTTGAAAATTTACCAGTTAGATGTAATCCTTATTGATATGGAGTGATTAAGCGCAAGGTTATTACCTTTGCCACTGTTTTCCATTAGATATCAAATAGCGTTCCCCAATGTATTGCTTAACTGCAGGGAGACAAGAGAGGGGATGTGGGCAAGGAGAAATGTTCTAAAAAGGAGAAATAAATTAAGAGCCAGTGTGAATGTGAGTGAGACAGGGCTGAGCACTCTGGAGGTTAGAGAATGTCAGGGCAGATAGAAATAGTCATAAGACACCCAGAGGCACTCAGCAACTAGCTAAAAGAACACAATAGGACACAAATAAACAATATCGCCCCCTGGGGGCACCCAAGGGAAATGACCAGAGCAGACAAACACAACCCAATACTTCACATCTCCTCCCCACTTATTCTAAATACAGTCCCCCAACTCTGTTGGATCTTAACTGGGTGTTCAAACAGAACAATACCACCTATCTTATAAAGATAACCCCCAAATCACACACCCCCATCACCAACAATAAACTGATCAAGCCGATAGGCAATGAAATTAACCATTAACACCACTTCGGCTGAGGCTGGGGGTAGGCTGCTCCACACCTCGAGTTTGTCTGGGGATCGTTGGGCAATGGCCCGTACCTCAAGCCTCTTAAAAGGTCAGACGATCAGGGGGTTTGTTAACCCGTGAAGGGTACCTCCTCATTGTTTCTGGAGGAGGAATGGCCTCGACTGACATGTCAGCTTGTTCTGGAGAGGCTGCCTCCTTTTGGGTGATCGGATAATCTTTCTGGGAGAACTGCGGCTCCCCCACTGGGGGAGCCTTCGGCGACTCGATCATGGGCACTTTAACTGGTTGACTCAGTGCTACTGGTTGTTGTGCCTCTCGGGTACAAGCATTTTCAGCTCACTGTCCCAAATCTGATCAGTATGACATTTCCAGAGTACTCCAGAGCCCACATCCACGGTGTAAGACACTGGCCCCGACTGCAACAACACCACAACTGGCATCCACTTCTCCTCCACCCGCCTATAATAATGGGCCAGAACAGAAACCCCCACTGCAAAGTCGAGCCCTGCAATCCTGTTGATCTGCCTGAGCCTGATCCACCACTTTTCCACACTTGACTTGAGAAGGTTGAAGCGGGTACGAAACCGACGGCGGAGGAGGAGCAGGGACAGGGAGTCATTCGTTGTGGTGTGTGAGGCATTTTGGTAGCTGAGCAAGAATGAATCCAGCCTTTATTGCACTGTGGTTGTGGCTGACTCCATGGACGCTTTCAACGAGCGCTTCAGAATTTGCACAAAATGTTCCGCCTGTCCGTTTGTGGCTGGGCAAAATGGAGCAGAGCGCCTGTGTTTCACTCCATTCATTTTAAGAAAGGCTGAAAAATTACTAGATGTGAATAGTTAGCCATTATCACTGACCAACACTTCAGGCAATCTGTGACAGATGAACGCACTCTTTAGAGCCTGAATGGTCTCAGGAGAGTCCATCAACTGTACTTCCGGCCACCTCGAGTGTGCATGAACTACCACCAGAAACATATGCCCCTCTAAAGGGCCCGCAAATCCAAATGTATTCGCTGACACTGATTCCCTGGCCATGGCCAAGAGTGCAGTGGGGAGAGACCGAGATCCTTCAGGTTGTGCTGACATGAATCGCAAATTTTAGCCTACTGTTCAATCTGAGCATCAATCCCGGCCACCAGCAATTACTCCGAGTGATGCCTTTCATTTTCACTACCCCAGGGTGCCCTGCATGCAGCTCTTTCAGCAATTGTGGTCTCTTTGCGAATGTCTGTGCTGCACAGCTGTCGCATGTCAAGGTGATGTATCAGCACCCTATCCATTGAACCCAGCTTTTCCTTGTGAACTACCTGCTGGAGCAGGCTAGAAAGGCCATCGGCATTTCCATTTTCAGCTGTCTTCCTATACTGAATTGTGAAATGGTGGGCTTTAAGTATGAGGGCCCACTGCTGCAGCCTGGCAGATGCCTTAGATGGAATAGCCTTGCCAGTATAGTTGTCAGTGGCCTATAGTCTGTAAGCAGGGTGAAATGGTGGCCATAGAGGTAGGCATGGAACTTGCGTATGCCAAACATGATTCACAGGGCCTCCCGTTAAATCTGAACAAACATAGTTTTGATCCGCCTTGCTTAAGGCACTGAATGTGAACGTTATTAGCCTTTCCAGGCCACCAGGCATAACATGAGAAATCACTGCGCCCACCCCATATGGAGAGGGATCGCATGCCAACCTGAGTGGCAGTTTGGGGTCGTAATGAGTGAGCACTCTATCTGAGAGAAGCTGTTCTTTTGCTGTGCTGAATGCTTTTACACACCCCTAGGTCATTTTATGTCCTTTTGTAATAATGCATGCAGGGGACTGAGTGTGTTTGCCATGTTTGGGACAAACCCACGATAGTAGTTTATGAGACCCAAGAAAGAGTGCAACCGGACCTACATTGGCTGGGGCTGGGGCCTCTGCGACAGCATGGAGCTTTTCTGGGGAATTGTGCAGGCCTGTGGCATCGATTATATGGCCCAGATATTCCAGAGAGTTTCTGAAAAACTTTTTCTCGCTGCACACGGAGGCCAAATTTTCCCAAGCGGCTCAGTACTACCTCCAAGATTTTCAGGTGATCAACATCATTTTGTCCCATTTCATCACCAGGATGTCATCTATATAACAGTGCACATTGGGAAGCCCCTGAAGCACCTGATCCATGACTTGCTGGAAGATGGAGGGTGCTGATATAATGCCAAAAGGCAGTCAGCTGTAATAGAACGGTCCTTTGTGTGTTGTGGTGTTGAGGTATTTGTGTGAGCTCTCCTGAACTGGTACTTGCAGGTACGCATGCGAGGGATCCAGTTCGCTGAAGCGCTGCTCCCCAGCTTGTGAGGCAAACAGATCTTCTATCCTGGGGATAGAATAATGTTCTACACAGGGAGTGGGGTTGATGGTCACTTTGAAGTCCCTGCAAATTTGTACATTCCCCTTTTTCTTTGTTATGGGCACAAAGGGGGTGGCCCATTCGCTGAACTTCACTGGGGAAATCACATCTAGCTGTTGTAGGTGCTCCAGCTCTTCCTCCACCTTGGGCCTGAGTGTAAAAGGAACCACACGTGCCTGACAGAACTTGGGCTGACGATCCAGCTTGAGTTTCAGTGCTATATAAAAGTCCTTTAAAGCTCCCAGTTCATCTTTGAACGCCTCAGCATGACTGTCTTGAACTGTTCCCAAGGTGTAATCTTTCCGCATTTGATGAATGGATTTGGCTGAGGCTCCTGCTCTCCAGTTTAGTCTCACACTTATGACCCACTCAAGGCCAAATATGGTGGGTGGGTGGGGTGGGGGGGTTACCTCTGAGCAAATATAGGGGAAGCCGTGCACTTTGTATATTCATCTGCACCCTTACTTTTACCACCCCTAAACCCCTATACCACACTTGGTCAGTGTATGTTTTCAACAGGATGTGCGTGTGGCGCAGACGAATGTGGCTGAATTGTGCATTAAACAGCTTCTCTGAGATAACTGACACTGCTGCACCCCAGTCTAGCTCCAATTTGGTTGTTTGTCCCACAACTTTTGGCCTGACCCATATTACTGCAGAGGCTGGGTTATCTTGCTGTGCAACATTTGCTCCCTGCGTTCCCCTCGTGGCTACATCTACCATGTGCAGGGCGACATCTGCATCAGAATCAGTGGTGTCTGTGTCAATCGGCTTATCATTACCTGTCCCTTTAAATTTTCCCTACATTTGTTGTCTTTCATATCCCACATTTTTTCTTGGCCATCTCTCTTTGCTTGTGCATGAGATGTGGCCTTTCTTACCACAGTAGGGCCACTGTGGTCTTTGTAAAAGCACTCACTTGCAGAATGGTTTGTCCTACCACATCTGATGCATTTCCTCCCCGACATGGATGATAAGGAAACTGCATTTGCCGTCAGGGAGCTGCTAAGCTGCTGGTAATCCCTTGCAACTGTCTCCATAGATATGGCGATTTCAACTGCTTTCTGACAGATGAGGTCAGACTGTTAATAGCCTCTTCTGCATGGACTCGATATTGAGGCCGCAGACCAACCTGTCCCTAAGTGCATCTTGCAGGTGAGCCCCAAATTCACAATGTTCAGACAATTTCTTAACATCCACAATGAATTTCGCAATTTACTCACCCTCTGCTTGATGACGTTTATGGAAGCAATGTCTTTCGGCAATCACGATGGGTTTATGGGAGAAATGGGCATGTAGGACTTCCACAAACTGATTATAGGTTTTCCCCCCTGTTTTCTCTGGGGCAATCAAGCTGTGCAACAATCCACATGTTATCTGCACTGTCACACTCAGAAGTACTGGAAGCTTCCTGTCATCCTCTGTGCCATTTGCCAGCACAAAGTGTTCAAATCTCTCCGCATATGTCAACCTCTGCGCTGTCATTTCGTCAAAAACCCCGAAATGACTGACGGAAAAACAATAAACACTTATATTTTGCATGCCGATACAAAAATAATTATGAATGAATGAATGAATGAAATTAATGAATGAATAAATCATTGAATGAAGGCTGGCCCAGGTTTATGAGCTGATATCATAATTATTTACCTCCACTGTGCATACTTAACATTAACAAAGCTTTACAAACAAGTGACTGGGGCCCAAATTGTTTTTCTATATTTCGTAAATATGAAGCTTCCTCTCAATTATCAATTCCCCTCCATCAGCGCCAATGTCCCTGGATCTCTGTTTACTTTCACCCCTTTTAATACAAATATTAACTCAGCAAATATAGAACAGAATATAAAATTTTAAAAGATTCAAATTTCACCGTCTTGGAACTACACATGTGTATATATATATGGCATCTAATTGGGGGTTGTATAATACCACCTTTGCAGGGCTGTCGGGTTAGGAAAATGACATTTTGAAAATGTCATTTGTCAATTTGATTGATTCTGACAATGACAAAAACAACATCAAAAAATTAACTTTTCCTCCAATGCCCTGCTTCTTGCATATCACACATTCTGAACTTCGTAAACATAAACATGTAATTCTAAAAAATGGTCATCAACACACTCCTTAATATTCTGTTGAATAGTCTTGTCAGAATCTACTGCAATCTCTCCTAGACACTTCCATACTATTCATCCATTATCTACCACTTATCCTGTACTCAGTGTCACAGAGATGATGGAGCCTATCCCAGGTGTCATTGGTTAAGAGAGCCTGTCCAAGCTGTCATTGGGGCAGGCGAGAGGCAGGGTACACCCTGGACTAGCCGCCTGTACCAGCTGCCTGTACAAGCTGCCTGTACAAGCCACAAGTAGATTGCATATAGAGAGCAGGAAGACACGGGAGAGAACTTGCAGACCGCACAGAGAAAGGCCACCTGTGGGAATTGAACCAGCCCTCTGTGCTCAGAGGAGGAAGGGCTAACCACTGCACCCCTATGCCACAAAACTACATCACATTTTATTGACGATTGTATTGTCTATAAAAAATGTGGTTGACCTGTGTGTTCCTACCTCAAATCTTGTAGTCACCCTGTCCCTGTCTCTTCTGGAGGAAAGTATTCAATACAGCCTATTCCATCCTTTTTGCAAAGTCTTTAACCATCTGTCCCTTTCTGTTCCTATCCTAGATACCAAACCTGCTCATTGCTTCTGTCATGTTCATTGACGTCTTCACCAATTACCACTCTCTCACGCCTGGTCTCCTGGACACATAGTATATCCAGTGCATCATGTCAAACAACGTCTCTCCATCATGTCAAAGAACTCTTTAGCTTTTCGTGTCATTGTCTTGATATTTGAAGTCCCTACTCAAAGTCCCAGCGTCTTGCCTTTCCTCTTCTCTCTCTGCTTACAAACATGCCTTCCTCCCCATATTTTGTTTGACTCCCATATTTCGTTTTGGCACAAGTTTTACGCTTGATTCCCTTCCTGATACAGCGTTTTGTATTTGTCCGGGTCTGGACCTAAGAGAACAGTAGCTTTTGTCCTCTTGAAGCTGCATTAGAGTAACTCAAATCAAAGGACTTCCAAAGCCTTATGTTCCCAGTACCATGTCTGACATTGGGCATTGTGTTCTTGGGGTTGAGGGCCTCTCCTTTTTTACACCGTTCCAACAACATTATTGTGGCCAAACAATTTTTTTTCATCTGACCATTAAAAGAAAGACCAGAAGTCTTCTGTGGCCTTGGTAATGAACCTTGGATTCTTATACCCCCACTCACAATCTACATGGCCAGTACACATGCTACTTATGGCTTCCAACCACATCCTCTAAAAATTTTCACAGTGTATTGTATTTTTTTTTCTTTATTTTTTATACTTTGCACTGTAACCAATGTAACTTCAAATACTTAAAAATGTCCTCATAGCCCTTTCCTGACTTCATCACGAAACATCACGATTGAAGTCATTCAAGAAAGAGTAACAAATAGAGATACAGATGGATCTTTTTTATTACCACTCATAAATGATTATTATTGTGAATGTATTGTTAGATGGATGCTGGAATTGGAGATACCAGGCAGGAGGTCTAGAGGAAGACCGAAGAGAAGATTTATGGACATAGTGAGGAAGGATATGAAGTTAGTTGGTGTGAGAGAGGAGGATAGAGAATAGGGTTGGATGGAGAAGGTTGATTCACTGTGGTGACCCCTGAAGAGAAAAGTTGAAAGGAAAAGAAGAAGATTCATAAATGATTGTTCATACATGAATCTATATGAAGGCTCTGTAGAGCAACACAGGGCCCCATTATGTGATAACAGATTAAATATAGGCAAGCCAAAGTATTGGATGTACTAACAAAAGCCTTTAGGAGCCGTTCAACAGCCCCTCTTCTTGGAGCTTACTCTTACTGTTGCATTTATGATTTATCAGCTTAAAAACAATAAGAGGGGAAGAAAAAAAAACAAAAACAAAAAACAAGACTGTACAGCTTGCAGACCTATACATGCCTAAAAATACAATTGTGTGTAGCATCAACAATTCAATGCTAATCTTTCTTTGTAATTTGTATAATAGTACACTCGACAACCTGGTCATTTACGAGATTGGTATCTACTGACTTCTTATGGATTATGAGCTATTTAGACTTGAATTATACTTGGAACTACGTTGTTTTTTGAATGGAAAAATAAAAAATAATGGAAACCACAAAACAATAAAAAAAAAAATCAAGACTATGTTCAACATTAGTGAGTTAAACATATTTATAAATATAAATTAATATTATATCAATTTAACATGGTATTTATACAAATCACAATCAATAATTATCAGCAACAACAACAGCTCAGTATACCCACCCTCCTTGGGGTCCTTAGAGGGGCTGCTAGGGAGCGCTCCTTCTGGGGACTCCCTCGTTCTACTTGGAGACTTAAACGGTCACGTGGGCAGCGACAGTGTGACTTGGAAGGGCGTGATTGAGAGGAATGGTCCCCCTGATCTGAGCGCGAGCGGTGTTTTTGTTATTGGACTTCTATGCTCGTTACTGATTGTCCATAACAAACACCATGTTCAGGCATAAAGGTGTCCATATGTGCACTAGGACACTCAGGTGAAGAGAGGGGCGGAGCTGTCAACTGATCACCACCTGGTGGTGAGTTGGCTCCGATGGTGGGAGAGGATCCCGGTCAGACCTGGCAGAACCAAACGTAATGTGACGGTCTACTGGGAACGTCTGGTAGACGGGTTAAAAGGGTTAACCCTAACCCTTTTAAAAAGGGGGATCGGAGGATGTGCTCCAACTATAGGGGGATCACACTCCTCAGCCTCCCAAGGCATATTCAGCATGGTTGGAGAGGAGGGTCCGCCGGGTCGTTAAATCTCGGATTCAGGAGGAGCAGTGTGGTTTTGGTTGGTGGTTGTCCTAGTTTTGGAACAGTGGACCAGCTCTGTACCCTCAGCAGGGTTCTCGAGGGGGCATGGGAGTTTGACCAACCAGTCTGCATGTGTTTTGAGAACTTGGAGAAGGCATTCGACCGTGTCCCGTGGGCAGTCCTGTGGGGGGTGCTCCAGGAATATGGGATATGGACCCCCTGTTATGCGTGCTGTTCGGTCCCTGTATGCCCGGAGTCGGAGCTTGGCCCGCATTGCCGGTTTAAGTTGGACCCATTTCCGGCGAGAGTTGGACTCCTCCAGGGATGCCCTTTGTCACAAATTCTGTTCATAAATTTTATTGACAGAATTTCTAGGGGCAGCCAGGGTGATGAGGAATCTGGTTTGGTGGCCACAGGATCAAGTCTCTACTTTTTGCAGATGCTTTGGTCCTGTTTACTCCATCTGGCAATGATCCCCAGCTCTCACTGGAATGGTTCGCAGCCTGGAGGAGGATCAGCATCTCCAAATCCGAGAACATGGTGCTCATCCAGAAACAGGTAGAGCGCCCACTCCAGGTCGGGGAAGAGGTCCTGCCAAGTGGAGGAGTTTAAGTATCTTGGGGTCTTGTTCACAAGTGGGGGAAGGATGGAAGTGGGAGATTGACAGGCGGATCGGTGCAGCGTCTACAGTGATGAAGATTCTGTACCAGTCTGACGTGGTGAAGAGTGAGCAGAGCCAGAAGGCGAAGCTCTCAATTTACCAGTCGATCTACGTTCCTACCCTCAATTATGCTCACGAGCTGTGGGTAGTGACCGAAAGAACGAGATCCCGGATAAAACCGGACGAAATGAGTTTTCTCCGCAGGGTGGCCGGACTCTCCCTTAGACATAGGGTAAGAAGTTCGGCCATCCAGGAGGAACTCGGAGTAGAGCTGCTGCTCCTCCGCATAGAGAGGAGTCAAATGAGGTGGCTCGGGCATCTGGTCAGGATGCCTCCTGGACGCCTCCCAGGGGAGGAATTCAGGGCATGGGCATGTCCATCTGGGAGGAGGCCTCGAGGAAGACCAAGGACACGCTGGAGAGACTATGTTTCTAGGCTAGCCTGGGAGTGCCTTGGGGTCCCCCCAGAAGAGCTGGACCATGTGGCTGGGGAGAGGGAAGTCTGTACCTGCCTGCTCCAGCTGCTGTCCCCGTGACCCAACCACGGATAAGCGGAAGAAGATGGTTGGATGGATTGATGCAGCAGGTGAGGTTGTGGAGGACTGTGGCAGAAAGGCAAGCAATGTCATTCAGAACCATATGAGTCAGTAACTATGACCTGTGATATTGATAAAGACAGAGTACAGGTAAACCAAAACGCTGTGACAGAGGAGAAGACTGGGCAGGAAGCCTCACCAACTCAGCTGCCAAAACAGTGGAGGAGCGGCCAGCATCAGCTTTTGCTGACCAAGAACTGTACAGTAATGTTCAAGGTCAGAAGACTAACATTTTAGTTTGTTTGATGAACAGAACCCCCATCATTGATCTGCCAATTTCTTATGTGATGTTTTCAGTGTAGTTCTAAAAACCTCTTACCTTACAAAGGCGACTTTCAACGTTGGATCCTTAAATCTTAACAGTGCCAGAGAGGCAAGGAAAAGGACTTTCCTCTATGAAACAGTCAATAAGAAGCATGTTGATGTATCATGTATTCAAGAAACTCAGTGAGGGGAAATAGTAATGAGCCACAGCACTTCATCCAGTGTAGGAGTGGGCTTCCTCTTCTCGAGAACCTTTGACCAAAATTCCATTGAGGTGGAACTTGTGATCCCGGGAAGGTAAAGACTGCTCAAAGCTACCTTTAACCATTTTACCCTAGTTTTAATCAATATCTATGCTCCAAACGGAGGTTCAGAGAGACAGCCCTTTTCCACCAGAGTCAATGAGAAATTAAAAGACTGCAGGTCTTTTGGATGCACTTTCTTAGGAGATGATTTTAATTGCACAGAAAATGAACAACTAGACCATAACCATAAAGAGCCTCATCAAGCATCTCCGTGCGCTCTGAGGCAGCTTGTCTCTTCCCATGGCATGGCGGATGTATGGAGAAGGATGCACACAAGCTGCACAGTTCACATGATCCCGCGCACACGACAGATGAATCTCCCTTGCCTATCTTGACCAGTTTGACATTTTTGAACACCATTTTTACATCTTAAAATTTTGTACAACTTTACCTGTACGTTTTACTGATCATCTATTGCTTTTAGGTAGGGTTTTTATCAGAAGAATCCCTCCTAAAAGTGCATACTGGCACTTTAATTTGGTTTCATATCACGATCAAAGATATCAATGCAAGCCAAATAATTTCTGGGCTGATTTAAGACGAAGGACGGACAATTTACCTGTTTAAGACAACTCTGGAAACATGGGAAGGTTCTGATCAGACTGTTGCATTTGCAGCACACTCAAAATGTCACACATCCCATCATCAGATCTATCAAGGATTTAGAGACTGATATTGTGGAATGACAACGAATGAGTGAGTCGATGGAAAATTAAGGGCAAATTGATGTTTATAGTATCAATCTTAAGACCTCTCACCTTACAAGGCCTTTTGCCTTTTTTAATATTGGAATCTCAAATATTAACGCTGCCAGAGAGGCATAGAAAATGATTAATAATGAAGCAGTCAGTGTGAAACATATTGATATATTATTTATTCAAGAAACCAATGCAGCCTCAGGGCGGCACAGGCCAGTGTCTCCTGGAGGCAGCCTTGGGGGAGTGCACGGGCCATTGTCTCTCTGAGCCAGTCCCAAGCCCAGATGAATGTAGCGGGTTGCGCCAGGAAGAGCATCCAGCGTAAAACTTGTGCCAAAACCAAATGTGCGAATCAAATCTAAGAACTTCATCCCGGATCGGTCAAGCCGCCATTGGTGCCAGTAACCTACAGGGGATCAGTGGAAATAGGGCTAGAAGAAGGAGAGGAGGACGGCATTCTCAGAAGCAGAGAAAAAAAAGGAAAGGCAAGAGTCTTAGACTGAGAGTAGGGTCTTTGAATATTGGGACGATGACAGGAAAAGGTAAAGAGTTGGTTGACATGATGGAATGGAATGACATGACGTGGTAAAAGCTGAATAGGGATGAGTGTTGTACGGTCTTCAGGGAGAAGTTGAGAAAGGCTCTGGATGGTCAGGGAGAGCTTCCAGATGACTGGACAACTACAGCAAATGTGATCAGGGAGACAGGTAGGAGAGTACTTGGTGTATCGTCTGGGAGGAACTTAGATAAGGAGACTTGGTGGTGGAATGAGGAAGTGCAGGAGTATATACAGAGAAAGCGGTTAGCAAAGAAGAAGTGGAGCACTGAGGTGACTGAAGAAAACAGACAGGATTACAGGGAGATACAGCGTAAGGTAAAGATAGAGGTAGCAAAGGCAAAACAAAGGGTGTATGATGACTTGTATGCTTGGTTGGACAGTAAGGAGGGATAGAATTATTTTTACAGGTTGGCAAAACAGAGAGACAGAGATGGAAAGGATGTACAGCAGGTCCAGGTAATTGAGGATAGAGAGGGAAATGTAGTGACAGATGCCAGAAGAGTGATGGCAAGGTGGAGAGAATACTTTGAAGAGCGGATGAATGAGGAAAATTAAAGAGCGAGAAAGGTAGAAGAGGTGACTATAGTTGACCACAAAGTAGCAGATATTAGTGAAATTGAAGTGAGGAGGCATTGAAGAGGATGAAGAGTGTCTGGAGACTGATTTAGTAGAACTAGATTGAGTCCTTTGGAAAACTGAGGGAACCTTGAGACCGTCAAAAGTAAAAGAAAATGGCCTCTGCCAACGTGGTAGACAAAAAAGTACAGGATGCGCTGGTCAGGTCCCAATTCCAGGGTATTTCAGAGACGGATGCTCCTTCTGGCCTCTTGCTGGCTTGGAGAGGAAACATGGGCAGAGGCAGATAATCCAATGTCTGGTCTAAAACACTGGTCAGGCACTGAGTGAATTCGGGAGATAAGAAAGAGGGGAGTGGAGTGTCTCACCTCCCTCTACACAAGGGAATCAATTGAAATTGAGGAGTTGCCTGAGGATATCTGTGGAGAGGTATCCCAGGTTTGTGCAGAAATCAACTCCAAGTTAGAGACTTAGGGCAAAGGTCCTACATATTGCCCTCCAGCGAATGAAGACCCGCAAGGCCCCGGTATTGATGAGCTGTTGGTGGAATTTACAAAGCATATTGGAACATTTTACCTGAGTACATTCTAGATTTTTTTGGTGAAATTCTGGCTGCAATTTCACTACCTATGTTTTTTACAGGAGGGACAATCTTTGCCCTTTTTCCAAATAAGGAAACCTTCAAGAGATAAAAAAAAAGAAAAGGTGCCCTGCCCTCTGCACTGATTATAAAATCCTCTCCAAAGTCTTTCAGCCATCCTAGACCATTGCTTCAGAATGAGTGCTTGTCTCATTGCTAAGATCCATGTGTTGTACAGTGGAATTAAGAGTGTGCTGAAGATCAATGCTTGTGTGCTCTTTTTAGGTGCATAGAGGTATGCGTTGGAGTTGGAGAGTGCCTTGGAAGGGAGGGAGACGGGATGAAATCCCCCACTGTGTTTCTGGGGGTGGGGAAGAATTAGGAGAGCACTGCACAGAAAACAGATGGCAAGTTGTCAAAATAAAAAAAAGGTCACTGTTATAGTTTGGAGGTCAGACTCCAACGATGACACAGGACTTGGCAGCAAACAAAAAGGGTTTGAAACCAAGTTTACTTGGAGGGGCTGGATAGGAATAGGCAGACCTGTTTGGAAGATGCTGGATAGGAACAGGCAGACTTGGGGGGGTTCTGGGATTGTGCCACGGGCTGTCTAGGAGAAGGGCGCGAGGATACACCAACAGAGCCCGGTTGGGTCACGAGCAGCTAGGCGGAAGGTGCTGGTGTACACTGACAAGGGAAGCCCGGTTGGGTCATGAGCAGCCAGGGGCAAATGTG
Source organism: Fistularia tabacaria (assembly GCA_901007705.1). Classification (NCBI taxonomy): domain Eukaryota; kingdom Metazoa; phylum Chordata; class Actinopteri; order Syngnathiformes; family Fistulariidae; genus Fistularia; species Fistularia tabacaria. The sequence continues at coordinate 28,346 of CAAKHD010012234.1, forward strand.
CTGACGTACACCAATGAGAGAAACCCTGTAATGATGGGCAGCCAGGTGATAGGCGCAGGCATACACCTACGGAAGGCCAATGCTTGCACCCTAAATTGTTGAATCTGACCTAAAGACCTCTATCATGAAAGGTGGCGAGGTCCGGGTTACTTTAAAAAAGTTTCGCAACCCTTATGTAGCGAAGTGTGCTAGCGTTGCTAGCTAGGATCTCCGTGGTAAAAGTGTTAACATGAGAGAAGAGATATTGTTGACAACAACTGTCAAAGCTATCGAGCTATTGAGGCACAAAAAGATAAGCTACAATGACACTTCATCTCTATCTAGAGCGAGATGTCCTCTTCCAAACTTGCTAGTGAAATGGCAGAGATTAAAGAGTCCCTCAACCTCATGTAAAGGGATATGAGTGAAGTGGTAAAACAACAGAAAGCACTGGCAGGCCTCATGGAAGAGAGAACTAAAGGCTATCATTTAAGGATTCAAGGATTCAAGGAAACTTTATTGTCATATCAGCACAACTAACAGTATGTGGTACGAAATTAGTACCCAAGTCCGGTTACCAGCCATAGAAAATCAAATAGAAAATCAAATGAATAAAAGCAACAAAAATTACAGAATGAGTTGGGGCAGAAGTTGGCACTGTTGGTGCTAAATTTGTGTGTAAGAGCAAGGCGGTAGTTGTTTTTTAATTGTACCTAATTAAAAAAAAAAAAAAAAATGGCACCTTGATAATGAAATGAGACATGAAAATTGCACCTTATGTGAGATATTGCACCTTAAACATTGTATTCAAGTGTGTAGGGGTAGTGCAGGTCGATGGGACAGAGAGAGTGTGTGTGTGTGAGGGGGTAGGTGGGAAGTTAGAGTCTGTGTGTGTTAAAGAGAGTGTGTGTGTGTCAGAGAGGGAGGGAAAGAGTATGGAGCACGGCTGGAGTTCAGAAGTCTTACAGCTTCCAGGGTAGAAGCTGTTTCTTAGTCTTCTGGTTCTGTTCTGGATGCTCTTCAACCGCCTGCCAGATGGGAGCGGCTGAAACAGTGTGTGTGCAGGATGTGTGGAGTCCTTCATGATAAGTAGCGTTCTCCCCCTGCATCGCGATGTCTAGAGGTCCAAGATGGTGGTAAGGCTGCTCCCCAACCTGTCTCTGTGCAACCTTTAACGCCCTCTGTAGACCCTTCTTCTCTGTGGGAATGCAGCTGCCGTGCCACATCGTGATGCAGTTGCAGAGGATGCTCTCCACCACACAGTGGTAGAAGCTCCTCGGCTGGGCTCCCCAGTTCAGCTCTCCTCAGTGCCCTGAGGAAGTAGAGGCATGCTGGGCATTCCCGACCAGCCGGGAAGTGTTGGTGCTCCAGGTGAGGTCACTGGATGCGTATACACCCAGGTACCTGTAGAGGTGGAGATCATTTCCACAGCTTCCCCTCCTATGTGCAGGGGAGGGGGGGGCCCTTTTCCCTTCTGAAATCCCCCACCATTTGCTTGGTTTTCTTCGTATTGATGCAGAGGTTGTTATCTCTGCACCACTGCACCAGGTGTTCCACGTCCTCTCTGTAGTTGGACTCATCGTTATTCGTGATGCATCCCACTACTGCAGTGTCATCCTCAAACTTCACATTATGACAGCTTGGGTGTTTTGCTGAGCAGTCATACATCAGCAGAGTGAACAGGAGGGGGCTCAGCCCACAGCCCTGGGGCGTGCCAGTGCTGAGGGTGATGGAGGAGGAGACAGTGTTTTGGGTCATGATGGTTTGTGGTCTGCCGGTCAGGAAATCCAGGACCCAGTTCCCCAGCATGGGACCTAGTCCAAGGAGGGAGAGCTTCTCGACCAGAGTCTGTGGGATGATGTTGTTGAAGGCAGAGGACAAACATAAAGAACAAAGGATTGAGGTCCTGGAACAGAGGGTGGATGATTTGGGATCAGTATTCCAAAGCAGAGCTGCATTAGTCCAAATTGTTGAAATTCAAAAACATCATAGAACTGGAGTAACAAAAGTTGTTTATTTTTGCATCAGAGAATGGAAACCATAGGAGGAGGTTTGACTTTAACATCAGTTTGCACTAACCACATTCAAAGAAAAGTGCTTATCTGCTAAAGGTATAAGACTGTAGAATTCTCAGGAGAATGAATTAAAACATCAAAATATTTTTCAAATTAAAAGGTTGTATACAACAAAACATATTGAATCATATAAACCTCATGAGTGAGTGGATGTGTTTTGTATTGTATAAATGTAAGCAAATGTTTCATATTTAATTTGGTGAACTTGTACTGAGGGGAAATCAGGGTAGATCATCACGTTTGTATGATGTTGAAAAGGCGCAGAAAAATATAAGAATTGTATTCTTCTTATCTGCTCCTTTCCATTCATGTGAATGTTTAAATCATGTATTGTAACTTCGAATTTATCATTGTGTAAACAATGTAATGAACAAGCATTTTCATGAAAGGAACAAATAAATAAATACAAATACAAAATACAAAAGGAAGGGAAACGAGCGGACGGTGAGGGATGGCGCAGGAGACCACAGGGTATTAGCGAATGATCTGGCAACCAGCCCAACCCAGACAGTTACAATCCTAAATAAATGTAATATAGAGGCAGAGTGTTGGTTTTTAATAACCTGGTTTCCTCCCGCCTTTGCCACGGCTAACCTGTTTGGGCCCTCCATCAGGTTTCTTGGCGGAGGTAAAGACCACAATGTTATTTTTTTAAATTTATTTATCTTTTTCTGGAAAGGTGCATTAGGTGACACAATTGGTTTTGTTCATAGCTAGAGATGAGGGGAGTCGGGGCCTTGTACACCTGCCCTGCAGTGCAGCCACATTAAGAGGGAAATTTGTTCAGATGTACCTTGCAGGACCTCCTGATTTAGATTCGAGGGATCTTGCCAGCTGCATTTTCAGGGGCATTCATGAATATCCGCTGGATGCATCTCTGTTTTTAACTGATTTTAGTTTATTGAAGTTAAATGAGTTACCCCATTAAGGCATTACTCTCTCTGGCCCTGTTTTTATTTGCTCGACCAAATGAGACAAAAACAAATATTTAAATGCCAACTCTTAAGCTCTTTAATCAGGGAAACAAAACTAGCTATTTATATAACTTGGAGGGAAAGATTGCAACCTGGGCCTAAACTGGATGCTTAGCCTTGTGGAGATGCAACGTGAAGGCATGGCTGAAGATGAATTATGCCTACCAAAAGGCCTCGGGGAATTTGAATACGTTTTCGGAGCTGTGGGAGATATGGGGAATACTGTGTAGTGTCTCAAAACAAGCACGGCTAAACATCAGAACAATCCATGCTTGAGTTATATTTCGCAAAATTAACGCTGTTGTCCACATGTCCCAATTTGTAAAATAAAGAGTTTTTCGAAACATCAAATTTTCTTTCAGCTGCTTCGTTCAAGGATTAGGGCAGCAAATCAAGTTCCTCCATCTAACCCCATGCCCTATATCGTCTTCCTTGATATAGTTCCATTTACACAATTATGTTCTCTGTCACACCTGCAGCACACCTCACCACTGTCTCACAGCTTGTATACATCTCCAGCACCAGTCTAACACTTCTACTTCTCTGCCACTCCTGGCTTTCTCATAGAGAATAATTGTTCCTTTCTCGGCACCTTGTCATATACATTTTCTAGATCTATAAAGGCAAAATGCAGCCCCCTCTGACCTCTGTATTTCTCTACCACTAATCTTAAAGCAAATATTGGAGAATTGTGTAAACTGAAGAGGAGTACATTTGATGAGCCTAACAATGAAGTTATTGGAAAGTGTCAAGTAAAATAGATTGAGAGCAGTGGTCATCATTGATGATCAGCAGTGTAGTTTCATGCCTAGAATGAGTACTACAGAACCACATCTCCCTTATTCTTAGATATGGGCACCTTCACACTTCTTCATTCCCTAGGCATCCTCTCACTCTCTAAGATCCTGTTGAATAATCTGATCAAACTCTACTGCCATCTCTCCGAGACACTACCATACCTCCATGGGTATATCATCAAAACCAACTGCCTTTCCACTTTTCATCTTCTTCATGTCACATTGACTAATCTGTGCTACATTGTGGTCCACAATAGTCATCTCTTCTACCCTCTGTTCACTTCAATTTTCTTCATTCATCCGCTCTTCAAGGCTCTTCCACTCTTGAGGGGTCATATATCTTGTATATATCAGTATATTTACAAGTATAACTTGCCCTATGATCCTGCCTCTTCTGGAAGAAAGTATTCACTACATTCATTTCCATCCTTTTTGCAAAGTCCGCCACCATATGTCCCTCTGTGGTCCTGTCCTGGATACCAAACCTGCCAATAACTTCTTCATTACCTATATTGTTTCACCACTATGTCTATTGAAGTCTGAATCAATAAGTCCTCTCTCACCACTAGGAATGTTCTGCATCACGTCATTTGACTCCCTCCGGAATTTCTCCTCTAACTGGTATCCCACCTTTCGGGCATAGCCACTAACAACACTGAGCATCACACCTTCAATTTCTATCTACAGATTCAGTTGTCTATCTGACCCTGATTGCACCTCCAGAACATTCCTGACAAAACTCTTCATTCTCGTATTCAACTCGTATTCCATTTCTCTTCCTATCACTACCACAATAGTACAACTTAAAATCTGCACCTAAGCTTTGAATCTTGCTACCTTTTCACCTGGTCTCCTGGACACACAGTATATCCAGCTTCCTTCTCTGCATCATGTCAACCAACTCTACCTTTTCCTGTCATTGTCCCAATATTTAAAGTCCCTACACTAAGTCCCGGACTCCTGCCTTTCCTCTTCTCTCTCTGCTTCTGAATACACCTTGCTTTTCTCCTTCTTTGACCCACAGTAGCCAAATTTCCACTATCTTTAGAGATAGTGTAACTGATTAAAAGAGCACCTTGCTCAGCAGGAGCTGAATATTTAAATAGCATTTACCAGTCTTTGTAAATTGCAGCATTCATTTATGTTCTCAAGATTTGGTTTCTGGATAAACAAATGAGCAAGCTATGGCAAAAATAATTTTTACTATTTAACTAGTGGGTGCCTTTCATTCAGTGACATGCAGTCAGGGGAGGCAGGAGAGGCTGTGCCTCACTCGCCAATCTTGGGAAGAAAAAAATGCAAAATGTATTTATTGTTTTTTTTTTTATTAACATAATTCGAGACAGAAAAAGGTGTATACCCTATCATTTTTCTGCTCTTTTTTTCTTTTCTTTTTCTTGTCTCTATTGGATGCCTCTCCCAGGTCCTGGTCCTCTTTGCTGTGACTTTGAGGTGAAATAAACAAAGGTGAAGAGGTGATGAAGACAAAGACTACAGGAATTTGTGGCACTATCAAAATAAAAATGGCGAACAGTGCATGGGGGAGAAGGTCATCGAATCCAAACTTGACTATGCTTGCTTGATTCTGGCAAACCTAAGCAATAGCAAGCCGTTTGCTATCTATAATTGGTTACCCTCTTAACCTTTTTCATGCATTCAATTGGTTTGACAAACCACATAGTCTTTTATGTCAGTCGCTGTCATTAAATGTGTCACACCAAGTCTTTCACTGGATTACACCCGTGGCACATGATCAGACGACTAAAATAAGTGTCCTTTGCAGGTTGCCTGTGCTCTGGTAAAAGATCAGAAGACAATGTACCAGTGGCATCATTGTATGTTAAAATTATTTCTCACCTTTGAAAGCTATAGAATCAGTTGTTTTCTTTCTTTTGTGAGTTTATTGATTTCAAAAACTGCTTTTTCAGCTAATCAAAGAGGAATAAAAACAAAACAAAAACAATACATCACTGATGACAATAAATGGTTATAACTACAATTCAGTATGAAGAACCATTGTTTGGGTTTAAGTGCTTGTAATCAATAGCACATATAGAATTCGAAACCTGACATCAGATAGTGCTTCAATGAAGTAACAGTTTAGTAGTAGTTTATAAACACTTGTAGCTCATTTATGCTCATGCTACGTATATAAATATGCATGTCCGTTTCAAATGTTGTCAAACATCATTCTTCAAATACTTCCTATGTGTGCTTTAAGTTGCCGTGGTTATAGCAAAATTTCCTGAAGAGGACAGTGCAGAGTCCGCAATTCACTTCCAAGTTATGAGTTCTGCAATCTATTCCACACAGTAACAAAAGATGGCAATGGTGGAGGAGCTTTTGATAATGCGCATTCTCAGAAGGAGACACAAAAAGAGGCAGTCTGGAAGACAACAGTTGTTTGGCACAGGTTAACAATGACCATCACTGATGCTGTTAGCCTACAGGTAGAGAGTGGAAATTTGGGTCCTGCTGGTTGAAGGAGAGGACTAAGGTGTGCCTGGTGGGAGAGAAAGAAAAGGAAAGGTAAGTAAAGTACTGAGAGTAGGGACTTTGAATGTTGGGTCTATGACGAGACAAAATGGAGTTGGTTGCCATGTTGACGAGGAGGACGGTAGATAGACTATGTCCAGGAGAGCAGGAGGAAAGATAGCAAGTCAAGAAGTTTGGCAAGAGAAACTGAGTTTGATGGAGGAGTTTGTCAAAAAAGTTCTGGAGGCGAAACGATCATCAGATAAAGTGATGAGTCGAGTCTTAAGCTAACAGCTAAAGCTGCAATGTTCAATATGATATGAGTTCAAGTCCCATATATGGGATCGACGTTAGAAAAGAGGGAGAAATTCTGGAATTTATTAGAAGAACATGATGCAATGCAGGTGTGAGATTGACAGTTACTGCTGACTTCAATGGAGCACCAACGGAGATGCTGAGAAAATTATGGCTAGTTTTGCATCCAGGTCGTGAACACAAAAGGACATGTGGTGGTAAAATTCCTGAAAGAATGGAAATGGCTGGAGTGAATATTTTATTTTACACGAAGACCTAGGGATAGAGGGTAATTTATGAGCTCAGCAGTAGGAGCACACAGTTTGACGTATTCTGAAGGAGATCAGTGACTGCATAAATATTCTACAGTGATGCAACGTAGAGAAGGAGTGCCAGGAAGAAGAGGTCACCGGAGGTTGTATGAAGACGCATCAAATGGCTAAATTCGTCCGACCCAGATCTTTCTAATGTTTTATTGAAAACGTTACAAATGGTTTATTTGAAATGCTCGGCATGAGGTCTACAGAAAGACCATGGAGGAGTTTTACGGAATTAATTCAAGAGGACATGAACTTTGTTTCATGTAAGAGAAGAGGATGGTGAGGATAGGGTTAGACGGAGGCAGATGATTAACTGTGGCAACTGCTGAAAAGAACAGCTGAAAAAAAGAACTTGCAGATTTCCTGGCCCAGCAAGCTTCCATCCATCTGAGGATGTCCATCCATCCATCCATCTGAGGATTTGTCTCCAATAATCAATTTGGAGAAAGTTATAAGTATTGCTATAATTTATGCAGGACACATGTCATAGTTGTAAACAATGTTGGTTTGGAACGTTCCCTTTTTTGAATTGTTGCAATGGTTGTTGATAGATGTCTGTAAAGATTACATATGGCTTAAATGACAGTTCCTGCCAGTTGCTGCAGTGTCCTTGTGACAACTGTTGGAATTCTCAGTTTCTAATTAAACAAGCTCTGGGATGAAATGCTCAAGTTCTGGGTATAATTAATCTCGCTTCTCTTCCGTTTGCTGAGCTCTCTTTCCCATCCTTATTTTATTCCTCGTCACACTTTCATCCCTGCATTCATGCCTTTGTGTTGGCTTAACTCCCTCAGTAGGATCCTTTGTATCACATTTGTCATATAAAAGTGTACTAGTTCGACAGCACAGTAGCCAGAATTTAAATGTATTTAAATTCTATTCTATTCTTTTCCACTATTTATATTGATCCATTTATTTGATATATTTTTGCACAAAGAAATACTGGTTTCCAATTTTACTGTCATTGTATTAAATGGCCTTGTGCTAGGCATCTCAATACAGCTGTATTCAATTTCTGACCTTCGATAAGATCATTGTCTTGAAATCGTCCAGGATGTTCATATGATTTGTATTAAACACTGGCTCATGGTGCTATCCTTCTAAAATGGGCATTACAAAACACAGGGATTTAGAAAAATTTGATAACAAATTAGAAATGAAGGAGCACTTTTTATATGTTCCAAAGTGAATGGAACAAAATCAACCAGGAAACACAGCTAAATGTTATTTTGATCATGGAAAAGGAGTATGAAAGGAAGATATTGGTCTGGAGTTTTAAAATATATATTCTAATATTGTACTTTTTTGTTTTAAAATGTGAAAAAACAAAGCTACCAGAGTATGGGTCCTTGCCATGTCATAAGTGGTCAGTAATAATTTTGCTCCAAAGAGCGCAGTTCAACTGTTATCCACATAAAATAATTGGACACCAAGAAAATATCTATCATTGGTGTGGTTATGTTTTTTTCCCTTCTAAGGGATTTTTTTATGTTCACACCTGCTCCAATGACCTCCTTCCACTCTGGGATTCCACATTGTCTTCCAAAAATTTGGAATAAATAAATAAATGAGACAATTAGTGTGACACTCCAGAAGCCATGTTAGCAGTTATGAACAAGTGAAACATTGCTTTGTGTCAATGGTCTCATTGATAAAAGTAGCATAAATGCATACTGAGTGGAGTAAGTAATACAGGAAGATTAAGACGCTAAAATGCATCACCATTAAGTTTGTTTTAATTGTGCTGCTCTCCTTCAACAAAGTGCATTTCTCTGAGTTTTTCCTCCAAGTTTTTTTTTTTTTTTGTGTATTATTGGCGCATAAGGTGACAATACAGGGAATGATGATTGCAAAAATAAATAAACTAACTGCCCAAAAGGCATTTGCAGAGTGATTTGCCCTGAAGAATGATCAATTTGCTCATTGAATTGTTCAGGAGGAAGAAGAGTGGATAGACTAGTGAGGTTGAAGCAATATTTCTTGACAAATTATATTGCAGATGAATGGAAGACAAGTTTGGTTCTCCACATGTGGGAGCTAAAAAATACAAATATATATATAATTAGGCCAAGTCACAATATCTGGTTCTGGTAGCTAGTAAAAAATGTATATCATCATCACAGCCCCAGGTCCTCATTGTTAAGTGTTCCTTGTGCAAACACAAAAGCCAGGGCTTAGCCTTCCTGACCCAGTGGGAAGTGTGGTCACTCCAAGTGAGTACCTCTCTGAGGTGAGCACCCAGGTACCTGTAGCTGGAGACCATTTCCACAGCTGCTTAACCGATATTCAGGGGAGGGGATTAGTTTTTCCCTTTCCTGAAGTCCACAATCATCTCCTTTGTTTTCCTCCTGTTGATGCAGAGGTTGTTTTCTCTGTACCAGCGCCCCAGGTGTTCCTCTCCACTTGGTATTGAACTGGTCATTGTTGGTGTGCATCCCATAACTGCTGTGTGGTCTGCGAACTTGACAATATGACAGCTCGATCTCAGGGGAGGAGTCATATGTCATCAGGATGAACAGGAAGCAGCTCAGTACTCAGCCCTGAGGAGAGTCAGTGCTGAGGGTTATGGAGGAGGAGGGGATGTTGTCGATCCTGACAGCTTGCATTCTGTTTGTCAAGAAGTCCAGCATCCAGCTGCAGAGGGAGGTTTTCAGTCAAAATGTGTGGGGTTCTGCTGGTAGGTGTACTGGTGGGGGTTCCAGAGTGACACTGATGCTGTCTTACATATGGGCCATGAGTAGCCTTTCGAGGCCCTTATTGACTATTGGGGTGAGGCTCACCAACTGTTGGTCACTCATGCCTTTCACCGTGGAGGTGTTCATGCAGGTGGGGAAGGCTGCCTGAGAAAGGGAGATGTTGTAGATATCAGTCAACACCTCTGACAGCTGTGGACCACAGTACCTCTGTACCCGTCTCCAGATATTGTCCGGGCCCACTGCTTTGTGGGGATTAATCTTTCACAAGGACCTTTCCACTGCGGTAGGTGTCACACTGAGTGGCTCTCCTCTGATGGTGTCATGAGTCTGCTGTTGGAAGAGGGGGATAGGACTTTGAACCTGGCAAAGAAGTTATTGAGTACATCTGGGAGGGAAAGATTCTCAAGGGCATCTTGTATCTCTGCTGGTGTAATCCATAATAAACTTACTTCCACATGCTTCACGGATCATTGCTGAAAAAAATGACCCTGAATTCTCTAAGCATATGTATTCTTAGCCCTCTTGAAGCCTGCAGTCAGCTGTCTCCTGGCCACCCTAAGAGCTATTACAGCCCCAGCCCTGACAGGAGCATCCGTGACAATCGTTAGCATTAGCATCAGAAGGGATGTAAACAAACACTACCATGAACTTGTGAGGCAAATAGTGTGGCCAACAATTAACAGTCAACAATTCTATTGCCCCGGAGCAGTGGATGGTCACAAGCTTGCAGTTTGTACACCATCCTTTGTTTATGTATGGACAGAGTCCACCCCCAGCGGTCTTCCCGGATAGCCAACTTCGGTTAGCACGGAAGAGCTGCAGCCCATCGATTTGGAAGGCTGAATCTGCCATGTTCTTTTTGAGCCAGGTAAAACATGTATCACAAGTTGCGGTATTTGGTGTGTGTGTGTGTGTGGGGGGGGTTAAAAGCATAATGCAAGATTCAGAACCCATAGCAATGAGGTCATTCTAAATATTGAAGCTATACCTCTAGACATGGTTCATTTGGGACAAGAAATTACAGTGTGTTTACTTGCGCATCAGCCTCATTTACTGGGACATGAGCTACAGGAAGTTCAATTAAATTAGAGGGAAACCAAGAACACTAAGGTAATAAATGATATTCTTGCAAAAAGTATGCAGATGATTTTAAGGATTTGCTGGGGACGCTCTGTGGCAGAAACTGAAAACTTGACTCAACGCTCAACTGGGCTTTTTCAAACCATGGAGTTAGAGAGGCTAAAGAAATGATGAAAAAAAACGAAAAAAGATTGTGAGGTACCTTTTAAGTGGTGAGAACAACAAAATAACAAAATGATAAAACAGGTCTGACAGAGTGATGCTTACATCTGTCCTGAGTGGTGGTGGGGACCTGTATGTATCACTAGCAACTGGCAAAACACTTATAAAGCTGGACATGAGTCAGCAGTTGCTGCTGGATGAAGACTCCAAACAGTATGAAACACCAAGAAGGGGCTCTTTTTCAGTGTAGAATCCAGCCCAGAGATCAATGCACCATTGTTTGCTTTTGGTTTGATTTTTTTCTTTTTTTGTGAAAACATTATGTTCTTGTTGTCTGCCCACTTTACATTTAAGTAGCAGGTAGAATTGAACAGAGATCTTAAAGGCGGTAGAAGCCTCCAGACAAGCTGACTTATTCAAAAAAGAAAAAGAAAAAAAGAATTTGATGTGTAACCAGGTGGTAAATGGTAATAATTAAATTAACAAGAAACCCACTCACTTGTCTTAAAATCCCTGTTTGTTATGCTTGCTGGATATTTTATGTTGGACAGTAGGGGGGTTTTAGCGATGGTGGGATTGTGCTGTTACAGTATTTTGGGAGCAGAGTGCAGAAAAGGTAAGAGTCCAGCTGCCTAGTGATTTGCCACTACAGGGGATGGCCCCAACAAGTATCCATCACAGTTAAAAAACACCAGAACAGCAATATGTATCATGTATCATGCCAGTGTAAAAAGTTTGCTTCGTAACAAAGTACGAAAAGATACGATCACACTGTAACCAATCGGGAGCAGCCAGGCGGTGAGATCCTGGCCAATGAAAAAGCCCTATTTTACTTAATAAAAAGGCCACGAAGGGAAGTATCGATGGAAGAGGGGGGGGCGTGCGAGGCCGTGCGAGGCCGTGCTGATGCGATGCCGCTCTTCCACCTTGCGCAAAGAAAACTGTCCGCATCCTGTTTCTCATTTCATGTGTTAGGCGTGTAAACCTGACATTACTTGGTGCCATGACCTGGATCCCAACATACCCATCAACTGACAGAAGGAGAATGACACACCGAAAACCATTGATGGTCGGAGGTGCTAGAGCCACTCCGGAGAAAAGCCCCGGTAAGTGAATTCTTTGCCGGGCCGGTGAAAATAAGTGCTACTTTCGGCTGCCAGCGGTGGATTGACGGGATCCGGAGTGCCCGGAAAGAAGGACTGAGGCGGAAGAGTGAGTTTGAAAATCAACGTTGTTAGCATGATCATAGTGAAATGATCGGAAAGTGGCATTGTTGATGCGCACACGGTTTGCGAGAGTGAATGCCAAGTTTATTGCCGAAGCGGTAGTGTTGCTGGTAACCTATCGATGTTAACACAAACCAACAGTCTGTTGAAGTAGGTTGTGAACCTCTGGATTAAGGAACAAGTTCCAAAATGGGGAATTGTCGTTGTAAGCCTTCCTCGGAGTCACCGTAAGAAGGAGATAATACATATTTGGAAATACATGTTTGAGGTGGATCCAAGAAGTGTGAAGCATGTTACGCAGTGGAAGAAAGAGTATGGGTTTAAAGGCAAGTTGTTGTGTTCAGAGTTAGAGCTCATGACGGCAGGAAAAGCAAAGTCAAAAACGGGAAAGAAAACAGTAAAAGCTGAGACCGAGTTAGCTTGTGCAAGTTTGTGGTTAAAGCATGCCATTATCAGTAGGCAAGCGGTTGCAAATAAAAGGGGGAAAAGTGCAGGCACAGTGGCAGCATATGTAAAAAATACAGACAATGAAGGAGGGACTCGGGAAAGAAGTCTCCTCCTCCCCTGCCCCTAATACAACCATTACTTCCTCAAAACAATCCCCCGCCCACACCACATCTATATCCACAGTTACACCCACACCCATCACTTCTTATTCATCCACCCCGGCTACACCTCCTCCTTCTCTTCCAACACAAGGTTAAGACTTGCGTCCTTGTGATAACATTCAACAGCCACCCCGCTATCAAGCTGGCACTGACAGGGGCTAGTTCCCATTGATACAATTGCCAAATCCTGATGTAGATCCTGGACAACCAGCGATGGTATATGCATTTAGACCATGGACATATGAAGAAGCAACAAAGACCGTAGCTGGCCTCACACCACCGACAGATGATGTCGAAGCGTGGATAACTTAATGGAAGCAATAATCGATTCATATCACTTAAACGGAAAGGAAATAGGTGAGGCAGCACAAGCCTCACTCGGAAAATATTGGGGACGAGTGAGAGGAGATTATATGGGATGGGATCCTCAAAATGTCTAGAGGAGGAGTTTTCTTCTCCAGGGGCGGTGGCCAGTGTGGTCGTGGCCGCAGCCAAGGCTGGGGCTACAGTGGACAGCGCCCCCAAACGCATCGTGACAATAACGAAGACAGAGATGCTGGATGGGAATTTGGAAAAAAGGAACTTTTGCCTACAACTGAGGAACCAAAACCAGAATAGACAAGGCCCTAAGATAAGGCCATCAGCTCCTCCCTATGAGGAAGATTGAAAGTTGGAAACCAACTAGATGACCAAATGGGGGTTGACTACATTGATGTATGTGGAGCCAGGGAGTTATTAAATGCACTAAAATTAAAACCATGGATAACAATTCATGTAAATGGAAAACCATTTAATTTCCTCTGTGATTCAGCTGTATGTAAAACTGTAATGAAGACCCGATCCCACATGTACAGTTATCCAATAGAACCATTTGGGTTAAATCAGCGAATGGGGCAGAAGATAAAAAGAGACTAACAAAATCAATGCATTTCAGAGACCTGCAGACTGACACTGTGGCCAGAGCCAGTATTGTCCTGGACACAGAGTGTCCAGTAAATTTACTGGGACGAGATGTAATATCAGTTCCGGGCATTCGAGTGATCCCTATAGGGGATGGAAGGAAAGCCGTGCACGTAGACCCAATTTCAGGGGGCATTTTCCACAAAGACCAAATAGTTCTTTACTCACTGGACTTAGAGAACAATATATTTGCCAACATTTCAGAAGTTTTAATGACCATGGCAAAGAAAACTTTGGAGAAAATGTTTAGCATACAAGTCAGCCATGTACTCAGGGGTACATGACCAAGAAAGTCGCTGACCGTCAGGAAAATTCCTCAAACATGCCAATGAGGAATATCTAAAAGAGCTACCTGAAAGGCTCTGGACCAGAGGACCCACGGATGTGGGGCTCATTACCTCCATAGCACGAGTAGTCATTCAACCAAAATATAAATCGTCAGCCAGTACCCTTTAAAAGAAGATGCCCAGGAAGGGATTAAATCATTTGTTCAAGACTAATTAACAGAATCATATGGGAATATAATTATTCACTGTGTAACACACCTATATTCCCAGTGAAAAAAGCAAATGGAGTTGATTGGCGAATGATCCAAGAACTGAGACAAGTAAATGAAGCCGTGCAAACACGAGCTCCAAATGTCCCTGATCCACATACAATGATGAATTCGATAAACCCTAAAGGAAAGGTGTTTACGGTCATTGATTTGAGTAACGCTTTCTTCTCGATTCCCGTCCACCCTGATTCACAGTATTGGTTCGCGTTTACATATGATAAAAAAAACAATACACCTATACAAGACTCCCACAGGGATTTGCTGACAGCCCTACGTTGTTCATGCAAGCTGTCTGTCTACTTTCACAACCCCTGAGGGAAGTCAAATTCTCTCTTATGTAGATGATATTTTAGTGATCTTGGAAACAGCTGCGCAGTGCAAACAAGATTCACTCGCATTGTTGAAACATCTACATAAAACAGGAAATAAAGTGATGAAAGAAAAACTACAGTGGGTATAAAAGGAAGTGGAGTATCTAGACCATGCACTGATGGGCGAAGGAAGACGTGTACAAAGTAGCCAAAAATAAACCATTAAAAACACATCTAAAACTCAAAAAAAGAAACAAATGATTGCATTTCTCAGATTGTGTAACTATTGCCGAGCATGGGTATCATCATATGCATAAAAAGCACAACCACTGCTGGATCTCATATACACTATACCCATGGGTATGTCAGATAAAGTGGAATGGACATCTGTGGCTGCCGAAGCCTTTGACAGGATAAAACAAGATCTTATTTCTTCCACTGTTTTATCATTACTAGATTACGGTAAACAATTTGAACGGACTGTTGATTGTAAAGGGGGATTCATAACATCAGTCTTGATGGAAATCCACGGGGGAAGAAACAAACCTATAGCGTTCTATTCAACAAGATTAGACCCTGTTGCATGTGCACTTCCACCATGAGTACAAGCAGTCTGTGCAGCAGCCATGGCTGTGCAGGCGTCAGCTGATGCTGTTCTGTTTCATCCACTGACACTGAAAGTCCCACATGCAGTTGATGTTCTGCTTTTACAAGCAAAAATGAACTTCCTCTCACCAGCTCGTCACTTATCAAATACATCATTATTATTATCACAACCACATGTTAATGTAGTTTGCTGCACCACGTTGAATCCATACACTCTCTTACCGGTGGAAGATAATGGAGAACCACACAGTTGCATACAAGAAACAGAATAGTTACATTTGCCGCGCACCAGCCTAAAAGATACTCCCCTGCAAATACGAGAGTCATGGTTAGTGGACGGTTCCTGTTATAAGGATCCAGATGGCAAAACAAAATCCGGGTACGCAGTAGTAACAAGAAACAACAAAATCATAGAGGCAAAAAAAATTGCACACCCATCAGCACAAGCAGCAGAACTAATTGCATTTACACGAGCATGCACATTGGCAAAAAGGAAAATTGTCCCCATCTATACAGACAGCCAGTACACGTTTTCAACCATATTTTTCTTCACTAAACAATGGGAAAGGCAGGCATTGGTGATATCAACAGGGAAAACCATAACCCATGCAGAACTCTTAAGACAGTTATTAGAAGCAGTGCTACTTCCTAAAGAACTAGCAATATGTAAATGTACAGCACATACCAAAGGTACAAATGACGTATAAAATGGCAACAGGTTTGCGGATGAAACAGCCAAAGCAGCAGCTGCAGGAACTTTCGGATCATCAGACATTTACTCTCTCAAAACAAACCTGAAATTCATAGACCATGATGTATTATCGGACATGCAAGCAGCCGCTCCCAGAATAGAAAAAGAATTGTGGTCAACAAAAAGAGCCACACAAGACGAAGACAAGATTTTTCGGCAAAATGGAAAACCAGTCCTCCCACGCAGTCTTTTCAAAGCAGCTGATATATTGAGCCATGGGCCTTGCCATGTCTCGACAGGGGGGATGGTAACACTTGTAATTAGACATTTTGTTACTTGGATTCAATTTCTACTCTAAAAACTTGTGTAGAGCATGCGTCATTTGTGTTAAACATAACCCACAAGGGAACATAAGGCCTAAAAGAGGGAAGTTTCCGCAACCCAAATAGCCAGTCCAAGTCCTACACATGGACTTCATAGAACTATCTCAAAGTGGGTCATACAAGTACTGTTTGGTTCTCGTGGACGCACTCTCAAAGTGGGTAGAAAGCGTTCCCTCAGCAAAAGCTGACACACTGACAGTTGCAAAAACTATATGCAAAACCATGGTGCCAAATCATGGAATCCCAGAGACGATTTACAGTGATAATGGACCACACTTCGTAAACATGGCCATCACTGTAATAGCAGAAAATGTACAAATCACCTTAAAAAAACATTGCGCATACCATCCACAAAGTGCTGGATTGATGGAAAGGACAAATGGACTGTTAAAAGTTGCCTTAAAAAGTGCATGGAAGAAACAGGCCAACCTTGGCCAGAGTGCCTAGATGTAGTTAAACTTTATATAAGAATAACGCCAACCGGAACGGTTTTAACTCCATTTGAGATAATAAATGGCAGACCATTCAGACTGCCCACTTTCCAAACAGACATTGATCGATCAGAAGAAGAGAGCATATTGGCAGATTTCATGAGGAAAATTTTAGAATCAAAGCCTGTGACAGAACCCAATTTACTGCCTCCACCTTCCTCTCTCCCACAGGTGCCACAGATGAAGCCCGGTGATTGGGTGTTCATAAAAGATATAAAACAGAAGTCCTGGTCCAGTCCTCGGTGGGTGGGTCCATTCCAAGTGCTCCTGTCCACACCAATGGCTGTGAAAATGGCTGAGCGGACAACCTGGGTCCATATCTCTCACTGCAAAGTCCAACATATCTTGAACGATTCATCTGAGTAGTGGGGAAGTTTGACAACAAAGGGGTCTCACCTTCTAGTGGTGTGAAGCTCTCAACGTCAGTGAAGAAATCAACGATCCCTACTCTTTTAGGAAGCTGCTCAGGACCTGAGGAATGGACCCGGAGCCAGAATACGGAACACACACGTGGAAAGAGGGGACCCCGCCAACCACCACCTACCTGAGGGTACTGGGATGAGCTACCTGTGGCATAACAGCCATCACAATCATTCTGTCACTCTCTTCCAGTGACCAGGACCTCCGGAGAGAGAGTCAGTGGGCATCATTGCACTGGCCTGATCCATGGATAGCATATGACCCTCACCGTCCATTTGATGCCAACATTTGGTATCGATCTGCCAAATTGGTGGCACATGCAAATAACAAAACTGATTGTTATGTATGTTCTAAAATGCCTGTGTCTTCTTCCCAAATTATATTGAATGCCGAGATAATTAATATATCACAAGCAAAGTGTTTCGCCTCAATGTCCGGTGTCACTTATCAACACGCCAGTATAAAGATCAACAACACAGACCCCTGTACTCCAGGTTTGAAAAATGGAATATGTGATATGATGTTTTGGGTGAAATTCAATGTGATAACTACGGGTAACCCACTACCTCAGGCAGTCCTGGTAAACAAAACGGGAAACGATAAATTCAAGTGTTACAACCAAGGTAACGCCCATTCACCTGTGTGACCAATGTGGTACAGGAGGTAAATGGTTGGGAGAAATCCCCATTACGGACTGTGAAGGGAATAGTTCCTGCGTGGCCAGTGAAGGGGCACCTGAAAATATCTCAGCACCATCAAACGGATCTCTTTTCGTGGAATGGGGATGGTGGTTTTGTGGAAACAAAGCATATCCTTTCCTCCTCAGAAACTGGACGGGTGTATGTGCTCCCATTTTTATCACTGACCATACCTTCCTTGTGACACTGGTAAACTGTAGTAAACTGTAGTAAACGAAGTACACAAAGGAAGAGAGAGATAATGACGTTCAAACCACATGACTATTTGGGGAAGCAATGTTCCCCTGGAGTTCAAACATTGGCCCATAAGTGACAAGGTCGTACTCTCTCTTTTTCCACAGCGGGTGTTGCCAAAACAATGTTAATGATAGAAACGGTTGCCTACAGGTTCAAGAGTTTCGTCAATATTTCAGCCAAATTATGGGAAGCAAATAATGAAGGAATAGATGGACTACGTCTGATGGTTCTACAAGATCGCATGACTCTTGATCTCATTACCGCAGTGCAAGGAGGTGCATGTACTATGATAAATGGTACATGCTGTACTTGCATCCCAGATAATGTGAATACTGAGATGAAGGATGCCATCTCTAATCTAAATAACCTCCGAAAAGCTATTTTTATGGTTTGTGTTTTACCCTGTATCAAATCCCTGATACAAAAGACTCTGACCTCATCTTTCCTACAACTCCAACTGTGTGCACAGCGCCATCAAGAAGTGATGTATCAATGCCTCCTCTTTAAGGAGGACCATCACCACGCCAACCCCTGTAACCGTGAAGATGTCAGCCGTATGGCCAACGCTGCCGTCCAACTGAAGCCTTTATGAAGACCTCTCTGAAATCATGAAATGCATGGAGGGGTACTGATGTTTTCGCTTCACAAATGATAAACCGGAGGGAAATGTTGGGAAAGTGATATATTTTATTGTTTGTTCAGCGAGATAAGAGTCCAGCCTGCCTGGTGTTTTTCCACTACAGGGGATGGGAAAGGTAATCCTGCCCCAACAAGTATCTGCCACAGTTGAAGAACAGCAGAACAGCAATATGTATCATGTATCATGCCAGTGTAAAAAGTTTGCTTCGCAACGAAGTACTGAAAGTTATGATCACACTGTAACCAATCAGGAGAAGCTAGGCGGTTAGTTCCTGGCCAATGAAAAAGCCCTATTTTACTTAATTAAAAGGCCACGAAGGGGAGGTATCGATGGAAGAGGGGGGGCCGTACGAGGCCGTGCTGATGCGATGCCGCTCTTCCCCTTTGCGCAAAGAAAACTGTCCGCATCCTGTTTCTCATTTCATATGTGTTAGGCATGTAAACCTGACATTATAAGGAGTAGTGTATTTAAAAAAATTATCTTCTTCTCTGCTTTATTGTATGAAGCTTCTTTCATTCTTTGTGTCATTTAGAACTATATAAACTGAAAGTTGGCTACACCTGCCATTAGGTTTCAATATATCCTCGTTAGTATTTTGGACAGTATCTCCGCCCGTCACGCGGAAGACCGGGGTTCAGTTCCTCGATGGGGAAGAAACACGTTTTGGGGCGCCGTAGCGCAGGAGGTAGAGTGGTCGTCTCTGGAACCGAACCTCCCTCGTTCGATTCCCCGCTCCTCCGAGTGTGTCGAAGTGTTGTTGAGCAAGACACTGAACCCCTAACTGCTCCCCTGCCGCTGGCAGACGGCAGCCAACTGCTCATGATTCATCCATGATGGGTTAAATGCAGAGAGCATATTTCCCCACGAGGGATAAATAAAGTATACATTTTTATTATTATGATTAATGCAGCCTCAGGGCAGCACAGGTTGGTGTCTCCTGGAGCCGGACTCGGGGGGGGCACAGGCCAGTGTCTCCCTGAGCCGGTCCCAAGCCTGAAAAAATGCAGAGGGTTGCGTCGGGAAGGGCATCCGGCGTTAAACTTGCTAAAACCAAATATGCGAATCAAACCTAAAAATCTCATACCAGATCGGTCGGGGCCCGGGTTAACAACGACCGCTATTGGTGCCGATAACCTACAGGGTACCAACGGATATTGGGCTACTGTGGGTCGAAGAAGGAGAGAAGGAAGGCGTATTCGGAGGCAGAGAGAGGAGAGGAAAGGCAAGAGTCTGGAACTGAGAGCAGGGACTTTGAATGTTGGGACGATGACAGGAAAAAGTAGAGAGTTGGTTGACATGATGCAGAGAAGGAAGGTGGATATACTGTGTGTCCAGGAGACCAGATGGAAAGGTAGTAAGGCTAGAAGCCTGGGAGCAGGTTTTAAGTTGTACTGTCATGCTATCATGACAGGAAGAGAAATGGAGTAGGAGTTATCTTTAAGGAGGAGTTTGTTTGGAATGTTCTGGAGGTGAAAAGAATGTCAGATAGACTTATGAGCCTGAAATTAGAAATTGAAGGTGTGATGCTCTATGTTGTTAGTGGCTATGGGATGTGAGTTAGAGGAGAAGGAGAAGTTCTGGAATGAGTTTGATGAATTGATGCAGAATATCCCCAGAAATGAGAGAGTGGTCATTGGGGCAGACTTCAATGGACATGTTGGTGCAGGCAATAGAGGTGATGAAGAAGTGATGGGCAGGTTTGGCATCCAGGATAGGAATGTAGAGGGATAAAAATGGTGGTAGACTATGCAAAAAGGATGGAAATTGTTAGGTAGACTACATCTTGTATAGACGAGGTCATCTGAAAGAGATCAGTGACTGCAAAGTAGTGGTAGGTGAGAGTGTAGCCAGACAGCATAGGATGGTGGTTTGTAGGATGACTGATGATAAAGAAGATGAAGTGGACAAAGCTAGAGCAGAGGACAAAGTGGTGGAAGCTGCAAGGGGAAGAGTACTGTATGGTTTTCAGGGAGGAGATGAGATGAGCTCTTGGTGGTCAGGGAGAGCTACCAGATGACTGGACAACTACAGCTACTGCGATCATGGAGACAGGTAGGAGAGTACTTGGTGTGTCGTCTGGAAGGAAAGTAGATAAGGAGACCTGGTGGTGGAATGAGAAAGTGCAAGCATG
>CAAKHD010012236.1:0-21727 GCA_901007705.1 Fistularia tabacaria
TGAATGCATGAGTGTGTGTGTGTGTGTGTCTGAATGCATGTGTGTGTGTGTGTGTGTGTGTGTCTGAATGCATGAGTGTGTGTGTGTGTGTGTGTCTGAATGCATGAGTGTGTGTGTGTGTGTGTGTGTGTCTGAATGCATGAGTGTGTGTGTGTCCAGGCTCACCGGGAAAGGCTCCGCCCCCTCCTGGATGACGAAGCCCTCAATGAGGTGTGTGAGGATGTGGGACCTGACGAGGGCCTGGGCAGGTTTGCTGTCTCCGTCCTGAGGGTTGCTGGTTCTATTCCCGTTCCCAGAGGTCATGACTGGAGCCCGGCCTCCCCCGCCCTGATGCACAGGAGGACACGCTCAGGACCACCTTCTCCAGCTACCTGCTGGAAGGAGGAGGACCACCTTCTATATCTACCTGCTAGATGGAGGACCATCACCTTCTACATCTACCTGCTAGATGGAGGACCACCTTCCACAGCTACCTGCTAGATGGAGGACCACCACCTTCTATATCTACCTGCTAGATGGAGGACCATCACCTTCTACATCTACCTGCTAGATGGAGGACCACCCTTCTACATCTACCTGCTAGATGGAGGACCACCACCTTCTATATCTACCTGCTAGATGGAGGACCATCACCTTCTACATCTACCTGCTAGATGGAGGACCACCACCTTCTACATCTACCTGCTAGATGGAGGACCATCACCTTCTACAGCTACCTGCTGGATGGAGATGGACCACCTTCCACAGCTATCTACTGGAGCTATGCCAGTGACAGGCCCACAGAGGTTGTCCAAAGAGGAGAAGATCTGCTAAAATCAGGGTTTCAGATCATCTGACTGTTCAAAACTCTGGGTTTGTCTTCTCCTCTTTCATTTGGTGAACATCTGTCCATCCTTCTGGAGCCACTGGAGATCACATGAACAACATTCTGATGTTTCTAGGTGACCAAGTCCTGAGACCTTCAAACCCACACACCAATAACACCCCCGAGACCTCCTAAACTTCAGACCCTCAGACCTTCTAACCCTATCTAACCCTCAGACCTTCAGACCTTCTAACCCTCAGACCTTCTAACCCTCACACCCTCAGAACTTCAGACCTTCTAACCCTCAGACCTTCTAACCCTCACAGCCTCAGACCTTCAGACCTTCTAACCCTTAGACCTTCAGACCTTCTAACCCTCACACCTTTAGACCTTCTAACCCTCACAGCCTCAGACCTTCAGACCTTCTAACCCTCAGACCTTCAGACCTTCTCACCCTCACACCTTCAGACCATCTTACCCTCAGACCTTCTAACCCTCACACCCTCAGACCTTCAGACCTTCTAACCCTCAGACCTTCAGACCTTCTCACCCTCACACCTTCAGACCATCTTACCCTCAGACCTTCTAACCCTCACACCCTCAGACTTTCAGACCTTCTAACCCTCACGCCCTCAGACCTTCAGACCTCCTAACCCTCACGCCCTCAGACCTTCAGACCTTCTAACCCTCAGACCTTCAGACCATCTAACCCTCACGCCCTCAGACCTTCAGACCTTCTAACCTTCAGACCTCCGCAGGTCTGTTGAGCGGCTGCACGCGCGCCCCCTGCTAGCCGTGTTAGCATGCTAGCCTGGAAGCTCCAGCCGGTCGACGGTCTGGAGGAGTTTCTCCTCCCGGGTGCCGTAAAGGAGGACCGGGTGTCACGGTCCCGCCCCTCCGGTCCCGGGAAGGTCGGGTTCTGCCGGGATTCGAACCTTCCCGAACTCTGTCCCAGCGGGACCGGAGTCGCTAAACTTCCGTCCCGGCGCACCGCGACTCGGAGCCCGGCGGCGACCAGCCTCTTCCCGCCGCTCGGCTCGATGCCCGCGGGCTCCGTCCTCCGAGCCGGAGCCCCGGGGAGCCGCCGGTACCGGGCCCGGGCCGGCCGGCCCGCTCTGCCCGCCCCAGGTCACTTTCCGCCGGGAGACAATGGTAGCGGGAAGGAGCCCCTTTGTTCGGGTACTTACCCCCCCCCGCCGCCGCCGCCGCCGCCGCCGCCGCCGGGACGTGCACCGACCGAACGGGCCGAACGAGCACCGGGACCGGCCGGGTCAGGACCCGAATCAGAGCCCGGCGGCTCGGCTCCGGTTCGGACTGCTGCACGCTACGATCCCTCCGCGTGCGTGTGTGTGTGTGTGTGTGTGTGTGTGTGCGAGAGAGCGTCAGAACCCAAAGCAGAGTCATGCACACAAAGTACTTCCGGTTGGCTCCTTCACAATAAGAGCCTGCGAGCCTGCGAGCCTGCGGCGGAAGTCGTGCCGAGAACGAGAGCCGGTCCCCGCTCTAAAGACATCACCTCTTCTGTGCGTGGAAAAGAGGGTACATGAGGCTGCGTGGGGTTGAATGGTCGTGGAGTGGGCAGGAAACCCGGCGGGTAACTTCCCACCGACCACAAATCAACAGGTGCAGGTTTTGCGAAGTTTATTTCTCTGGTGGCGACTTTATTCTGAAAGGCAGAACCGGAAGCGGCTGTCCCGCTCCCGCCGGCTTGCCCCGGGCTCCCGCAGCGGGACTCCACCGCCGCCGCCGCCGCCGCCGCCGGGTCCTGGGCTGATGCGGGGGGAGCGCCTCGCCGCGGGGACGCCGTCCGCCGCCTCCGACCGCAGGAGGCTGGTGGGCAGGAGCAGGGTCTCCCCGGGGCCGCAGTGGGACGCGGACAGCGTCTGTCGGCTCTGCAGGTGAGAAGATCCTCCTCCCCACATGGAGCTCCGGCCGCAGGTCTTCTCAGCAAAGCAAGGAGATTTGACGAACTTGTGAATGAAGGATTTCCACCTCATTCGATATCATGTGCGAGTTCTTGAAAACACCCGCGGACTGAAGACCGTGGAGAGCTGACCTACTGTTATGCTCCTGACTTCGAGGAGGAGAAGAAACGCGTCCATCAGGTTGGAACGGCTGGACAAAAGGTGTCCAAGGGATGCGAGGAAGAAGAGGAGCCAGAAGGACAGGTGGAGAAGACAGCGCCATTGAAGAGAAGACAGGAGGAGGCAGCAGTGATGAAGATGTGCAGGTTCTCTTGGGAGTGAGGAGGACGGAGAGGATCCCTCAGAGGGACGGCACATGTTAGATGTTTGGGAGAGAAGGTCAGAGAAGCCAGGCTGAGATGGTTGGGTCATGGACAGAGGAGGGATGCTGGGGTTGGAGGAGAGGATACAGAGAACAGGGTTCGATGGAGGAGGTGGATTGGCTGTGGAGACCCTGGAGGAGCAGAAGATCTTCATTACTTTTCAAATAAGTCTATAATGTGTTCATAGTCGTGCTGCGAAACAGTCAATCCCTCCCAGGACCTTCATGCCAGCTGCAGCCTGAAGGCTCTCCGCCGAAGCTCAGACCTGACCCTCTCAAGTCAGGACTGCTGAGGACACCGTTGAGGTCCCGGTCTGGAACCCGGAGGAATCGGATCGTTCCGTACCCTCTTCCAGATGCTTCTCCTGCTTTATCTTTAATGTGCGCAGGAGGTCTGAAGCCACCACAGAACAATGAGCTCCTCAGCGGGTCTCACGGCGTCCTCGTACTGTGGAGAAGGTCCTCCAGGTGGAGGCCGCGCGGCCCTCGAGAACATGTCGAACATGTCCCCGGAGGAGAGGGGTTCTGTTGAGGAGAGCGTCTCCTGTGCAGCGAAGCCAGCACTAACCCGTGGTGTCTCTGTGTTGCAGATGTTCTCTGCTGTCTCTGTCCAGCAGCAGCCACACGGTGCGTCGGATCCTGGCCGCCTGCCTCCTCTCGCTCCTGGCTCTTCTCGGCGCCGTCTCCGTCGACCTCGGCTCCGGCCTGGACCTGCTCCGTTCCACGGAGGCGGCCTACGAGGAGCTGTCTTCGTGCAGGACGATAGCCATCCTGCGGCTCGTCGGCCGGCTTCAGAAGGCGAGACACCTGCTCGGCAAGGACGGCGGCAACGAGACGGCGGAGGCGAGCGTGTCCACGGTCGCCTTCCCGGTGCTGGACGTCTGTGCCGAGGCGGTGGCCCAGAGCAACGTCTACAGGCCACCTTGTGGCCCGGAGTTGTCCGGGTTTTGCCAGGAGTTGGAGAGGAGTCTTCCTGGCGCTCGGGCCGACTCCAACAGGACCGCTGACGACGGCAGCGCCGCTCTCACCCTGGTGATCGCGGAGCTCCTGGACCTCTGGGGCTCGGCAGAGGACGCGTTGATCCGCGTCAAGCAGAACTCGAACTGGAGAGACGTGCTGTCCGCACGGCTTCTGCTGGGGTTCATAGAGCTCAACCACCAGCTGATGGACCTCCCTCACGTCGCAAATCGAACGGACTTCCGGTCCAAGTGGTCCTCTGCGTGGAGGTACCTCGGCCTGGCCAGGATTCTGGGCGAACGGCTGAATGAGTGCTGGCTGGAGAACGTGGACCTGAAGTTGAACCGGTCCCACCTCTCTGACGCACACCTGTGGCGGATACCTGCGGCAGGAGCGCGGCTGTCCGGATCCCGCGCTGGACTCCAGGCTCTGGCCGACACTCAGCAATGTCTGCTGAGTCGCGCGGCGCCGGCTCTGAGGTCGGCCTCCCGCTCCATGTCCTCGGGCCTCAGTATGAAGATCTGCCTGCTGAGCATCGCCTGTCTCATCTACCCGGTGGTGATGATCGCTTTCAAGCAGATGACCGAGTGGATCCAAAACTACGCCCACAGCTTGAAGGAGAAGACCGAGGACCTGAGGCGCCAGAGGCGGCTGGCCGAAGACCTGCTGCACCAAATGCTGCCCAAGTCCGTGGCGAAGCAGCTCCGGCAGCATAAACACGTGGAGGCCGAGAGCTACGAGAAGGTCGGTGCTGCAGCAGAGAAAGCTGTTGTTTTCTGGGGTTTAAACTTCTTTTCGCAGCTGGAACGTGTCCGGGGCTTCTCCTCATGTCAACCGTCTCACCGGGCGGAGAAGGCCTTTGGCTGAGAAGCTCCACTCAGCCGTCCTTCAGAAGCTCTCACGAGCGTTCTGCCTTTAACATCTTCTGAGTTACAGAGCAGAGAGTGTGAATGTACAAGATGCTTCAGGAGCAGAGGTGCAGTCCAGCAGGAACACGGTCGATGCACCGACCAATTTCATGGTAGGGAGGCCAAGCTTTGGTGTCTTGGTGGTGGAGAGAAGAGTCCACCTGCCTCCGAACAAACGTCACTCCCCGCAGCTTCAGGGCGGCTGCGGTTCAGCTGGTGGAGCGTCCGTCCCTCCGATCGGAAGGTTGGCGGTTCGATTCCCGCCCCTCCTGTCTGAGTGTGAAAGGGTGAACGCTGTCTGGAGTGAAGCGCTTTGAAACCGCCGGGCGTGAAGGCGTCATGCAAGTCCAGACCTTCTAACCTGGATGACGTCACGTCTCCTCGGGGAAACGGTGAAACGTCACATTCACAGACGAGTCGGTGAGTAAAAGGCTCAGCGTTGAGGTGAAAGGACGACGTCCGAACCGGTCCTTGAATCAGACGTTATTAACGGGAGCTGTTCGTGGCCTCGACACACAACAACCAGAAGCGCTCCTCGATGCGAAGGACCCTCAAAAACATCTACTCGTGGGTGTCCGACAAGCAGACCACCGGCACCGGGCCCTCTAGATGGACCTCCAGATTTATGAGGAAATGCTGCTATGCAGTCGCAGCGTCACCTGCTGAAGGTGTTTCCTCCCGAGCAGGTGTTTGTGGGGCGTCTCCGCACACTGTGAGGGGGTCCAGGGTGCGGTCCTGTTCCCTCTCTTGCGCCCGGACATTCTCCATTCGTGGTTTCACATTCAGCAGGACATTTGTGACGTGGCATGTGTCTCTGGGCTCGGCTGCCCCCCCCCCCCGCAGAAGAAGATGTGTGCGCGCGGCCTTTGTTGCTATTGTCGTCGTAATTGCCTATAATTGCCCTGTTTCATATTCATCAGCAGATAAAACAAGTTGCACGGCTGAAAATTGTGTCTGGCTTATTGAAGAGGCCTCCAGCAGCTGCACCCGGAGCACTCCAGCCTGGGGGTGGGAGCTCCGTCTCCCAGCAGCCCGTCGGCTTGTGTTCTTCAAGCTGCCGTGGATCAGCCTCTCCGCGCTCCAAGCCCACCGGGCCGTTCGTCGAAGAACGTGGCCCTGGGACGGGGGAGGGGGTCCATCACGAGGACCGCGTTTCTACATGAAGTTCAACCCGCTCTGCCTGGGTGAAGATCCCCCCCCCCCCCCAGACCTTTACATGAACGTCTCCTGTAGATTTCAATGAACAGCTGAGCCCGTGGAGAAATGGTGTGGATGAACCAATATTCACTCCTTATCTTTACCTCTTATCCTGCGCTCGAGGTCGGGGGGGTTGGAGCCGCCCAGCGGTGATGGGGCGACAGGTGGGGTTCCCCCTGGATCCAACATTCACCCTCTCATTCACACGTGGCACAGAGACGTACAACCATGTCCGCCTCCTGCCAACGTTGTGGCACTTTGTCACCTGATCGGTTGACCGGGTCGACCAGCGACCGTCTCTTCTTCTCTGCGTCCTCTTTGCAGGTGACCATTTTTTTCTCGGACATTGTGGGCTTCACCTCCATCTCCGCCTCCTGTACCCCTCTGCAAGTGGTGGAGATGCTCAACAACCTCTACGTGTGCTTCGACATGCACATTGACTCCTATGACGTCTACAAGGTGAGTCATCACTGACGCCCTGCGGACGGGAAGCCATTGGAGAAGAACCTTAGCATGTTGCTACTTGAAGTGCAGGACTTGCTAACTTGAATCCGTCAATACTGAGGGGACGTGAGTTCAGAGAAGGTGACAGCTAGTCAGGAGGATTTAGGACATGACACAAAGCCAACGCATGCTCCTGTGCACACGTAGCTTCAACATGGATGTGACTCATCACAGCGCCCCCTACATTCATGGCTCCCCTTTGGATGGGCCGGAGTGTGTGTTGTGTTGAGTAGACCTTTGAGAACGCACAATCCACCAGTTCTTTACTTTAACAGGTTTCGTGGCAGTGCATCACACGGACTAACATTGTAAACGGGCGTCCAATATGTGCTAGATGAGGCGACGATGGGCAGGAGAAGCCTCGGGAAGCTCTGGGTCTCTCCATAAAACTCTGGGTCTCTCCATAAAACTACTGGAAGTAGAAGGCGTGAAATGGAAGCTCACTGCAATGCTTCCTGAATGATGGTGGACAGGGTCCAGAGAGCAGGTGAGCGGCGTCTCAAACGTGACTCCCGGCAGAGATGCTGTCCTGATGGTGTCACCTGGCACTGAGACAAACACCATTTGCTTATTTCTCTGCCCACTAATGAGCTCGATAAGAAGCAGCTGGGTCTCTCGTCTTCTGAGGAGGACCTCCAAAGCACAAGGCCCCGTTGGCACTTTTCAGCTCGGCAGAAGTCGGTGCCACTGATGCTGACAAATGAGACGATGAATCAGACATGCTGGAGTTTCCTCTCGTGCCTTTTCCTTGTCTGAGCTGTCAGAACGCTGCAAGAAGGACCCGCATAATTTACTGTCATCAATCACACGTATTTGCCGGCAGCTCGAAGGGGGGAAGCCGTCGGGTCCCCAGAGCAGGAGCGACAGGCAGGGCGTCGCTCAGGCTCTATTTTAATGGATTGTCAGAGCAGCCAGGCGCATCAAAAAAACAACACAAGAAGAAGAAACAAAAGGTGGTGGGGCTGGAGGAGTCAGACGCCGAAGCTGCTCTTAAGATCGTCCGGTGCCTCATGGAGGGACTGGGAGGCACCGGCCATGGTTGCCAGCGGTTTTGCCAGCATTCTGATTGTGGCGGCTGTGCTTGGAACTGTTGTACTTGTCGTCCTGTTGTCCGATCAGGGTCGCTGTGCGGAGGGTTCACCAGAAAGGCTCAAAAGAAGAGCCATTTGAACATACCGAAAAGGTCCTTCTTCTCCAGGTTCCCTTCCAGTTGGTGTATCTGTTTCCTCCGTGTTTATCCAACACTCAAATCCTGCAGTGCACCTGGATCAGTTGTCTGTAGTTCATCATTTCAACAAAAGCCATGAACCTCTGAGCAGGTGGAGACCATCGGGGATGCATACATGGTGGTGAGCGGCCTTCCCGAGAGGAACGGGGACAGACATGCCGATGAGATCGCCAAGATGGCTCTGGATCTGGTGGCAGCCGTCAGACAGGTGGCCATTCCACACATGCCCGACAAGAGGCTGCAGCTGCGAGCCGGAATCCATACAGGTGAGGGCCCAGGATGGAACTCGTAGAGGCTGGACCCAAAAAAACTGTGCTGGATGACCTGACCTTCAGCCAATGATGGGGAAGCTGCTCCAAGACAGGGCTTCTGATTTTGAGGCGGAGGAAACAGTTAAATCCATCAAAAGCACCCATCCAGCTTTTTTGCGTAAACTTGAATTTTCTTTCTGCGGATGACAATTCTTGTGTGTTATTATAGCATCACCAAGCTAATTTAACTCCTCCCCATGAAATAAACCTCTAGAAAGCCCCGCTGACTCCCTGCTCCCCACGCTCTCCTGCAGGCCCCTGCGTGGCAGGAATCGTTGGCTACAAGATGCCGAGATACTGTCTGTTTGGGGATACGGTCAATACGGCCTCGAGGATGGAATCCACCAGCCTGCGTATGTTTGCTCGTGCACCCTCACACTCTTGTTGTTGTCAGGCACTAGAAGCACATCCAGACAGATCCTGAGACCGGGTGTCCACGTGCAGGAATGACCAAACCGTTCCCAAGCCCCGTCCGATGAACAAAGAGAGGAACAGTTAAAGACCGTTAAAGATGGACGATGATGTTTGCAGATGACATTGTGATCTCAAGTGAGCGCAGGGAGCAGGTGGAGGACGATTCAGTACATGAGGGAAGTTTGCAGCTCCCATTTCTGTTTGAATTTCAGCTCAGAAGATCCACACCAGCTCAGAGACCTACCTGGCCCTGATCAAAGATGACGCCTACGACCTGCAGCTCCGTGGAGAGATCGAAGTGAAGGTACGAGTTTGCTGATGGCTTCTCCTTCTTTTTGATCTGAAATCACTAAGATCTCAGAAAACATTTTCAGAAGAGCAGTCCCATCTGTGGACGTGTATTCATCGGGCTGCAGTCACTTGAGTGTCCTGAACATCTCGTTGACGGGTTCTCCTCCAGGGTAAAGGCAAAATGAACACCTACTGGCTGCTTGGCCACAAAGACTACAGCGTCCAGAACGACAGCCTGGTTTGCCACTGGAACCCCAGCATAGCCAAGAAGAAGAAGGCAGCGGCCAGCAGCAACATATCTGTGGACAAGGTGAGTCTCACCAGACATGTCTGCTGCCACCGGGAGGGACGTTCCGGGCCCACCACGCTTGTCCTGGTCTCTGCAGCTGACCTGTGTGTGTGTGTGTGTGTGTGTGTCCACCCAGTCTTCAGTGACGGTGAAGAGCTTCGGTGAGAACGCCTCCACCCCGGGTTCCCTCCCCGCTGCGGCGCTGAACCAAACTCGCCCTCTGGTGGACAAAGCGGGCCTCGGCGTCGCAGCTCAGCCGCAGTCTTCTGGGGGCGGCCATGGAACTCTGGGCTCCATGATCGGAGGGCTGCTTGGAGGAGCGGAGAGCCCTCTTCCCAGCCCCAGCCTCAGCAGAAATACAGATGAACCTGAGCTGCTGCCCGGATCCAACCGTAACCTGTGAGCGAATGCTGGCGACTCCAGTTTGCACCGGTTCCTTCTTATTTACAGCTGTTTCTTCTCATTCAAAAGTATCTGCTTCTGCTGATGATTAGATACTTCATAAGAACAACACCCAGTAGCCCTACGAAGCTAGCCATCGGCCTTGTCCTCCAGCCTCCAGCCGCCGAGCTTACCTTCTAACTGCCCACCAGCCATCGGCCTCGCCTGCTAGCCCCCGGCCATCGGCGTCGACTAGTCGCCTTTAAACCCTTCAGCACATACATTTGAGGTTCCTAAAGCCTCCTCTGTTGTGAGGACACTCTTCCAGACTGAAGGCTGACTCGAAGCAGTTTGCTGGTTGTGGTGTTGCTCTCTGGAGATGTTAATCCATCACACCTGACACACCAGTGCAAGGCTTTGCACCTGCAGATGTTCAAGCCAGATCTAGTCTCCGGATGATTCATGTCAGTGTTTGGAGTCTAGATTGAATGTGATGGAGACC
Organism: Fistularia tabacaria; assembly: GCA_901007705.1. Classification (NCBI taxonomy): domain Eukaryota; kingdom Metazoa; phylum Chordata; class Actinopteri; order Syngnathiformes; family Fistulariidae; genus Fistularia; species Fistularia tabacaria. Next base: position 10,074 of record CAAKHD010012236.1, read on the forward strand.
TGGATGGGCCCAGCAGATGCTGATGTCGTAGTCTAAAGTGAAAGTCGGCTGAAATGTCTGTTTTACCGGCCGGTGGTCGTTTATGTAAAGCAGAAGGTCGATCAGTCAGGAAAGAACTTGAACTCAGATTGTCTGGTATCAAAACACGAGTTTTTAACTTCACTGCCGTTCCCCAGCAGAGGTCACGAGGGCTCGAGAAGAACTCAGTCCAAGTTGCCACACCAGCTGCTTCACATAAGTTGGAAACCCTCCCTCTGAAGCTGGCAGCTGAATTAAATGGCCCTCAGTGTCACGCCTCCCCTTCGATGGAGATCCCTTTGGATCGTGAATGTGATCCACCCTTCCCTTTGGGAGGGACCAACCACAGGGTATGACCAATTACACACGGATGCTGGAGTTGGAGATGCCAGGCAGGAGGTCTAGAGGAAGACCGAAGAGAAGATTCATGGACGTAGTGAGAGAAGATATGAAGGTTGTTGGTGTGAGAGAGGAGGATCCGGAGAACAGGGTTAGATGGAGGAGGTGGATTTGCTGTGGCGACACCTGAAGGGAAAAGCCCAAAGGAAAAGGAGAAGATCTCCGTCTGACAAATGTTAACAGGAAATGGCCCAAAAAACGGCCGGTATTTTTAATGGGCACCACCGGACCTCCTTGTCGGGGACATCTTCAGCACGCTGGAAAGACTGAAACCGTCGTCTGGATTTTACCATCAAAACAAGTCTTGCTTTTCTCTTCGTGTGAAACGGAAATGTGTGGAACAACCTTTCTGCCTCGCACCGACCCTGCAGGCGTGGTTGTGAAAGCTCCTGCTCACTGTCTTTGCATGTTGGATGGAGTTTCACACGGGGCGACTCGACTCCACCTGCTCACCGCTGTGGACTCTGTTCTCCAGTCGACTGCACGTCTTCATGTCTCCTCAGTCGTCGGTGGGCCTTGATTCCGAAACCATCCTCGGTGTCCTTCCTTCCTATTTGTCCCCCGCAAGGAAACACGGAGGTCACAAATCTTCGGCACCCAGAGCTTTGATCGAAGGACAATCTGAAGTTCTCGGTCAAGCCCTCGTTCTTCTGAAAGAGTCTCGAGCTCCGGTGACCTCGTCGCTGTCGACCGTGTCAGTTTGACGGAGAACTTTATGTGAACGAGTTGTTGTTGTAAATCTGACCTGTTGTTTGTTCTTCATGTGGCTTCCTTCTCTGCAGGTCTCTCTCCTGGAAGGTCCTGGGTCTCAGTGGGACTAGCCCGCTTAAATGATGGCCAAATAGAAAATAAACCACTTTCTGTGACCGACCTGTATTTTCTCTGGAGATCTGCTTTGACTGTTTGTGCCGAACCGCAGTGCAGCTCCGCCTCCACGCCTCTGCGTCCCGCCTTAAAAGACAAGAGGGCTCACAAGGGGGCGCTGTGGGCCAAAAAGACTGACAGTGCACAGCCGGGCCTGGAGCCCGGGGTTGACTGAGCGGACGCGCTCGCTGGAGATGTGATCGTGTGATGGGAGTGTTTGTCGACCCAGTTCTCCGTCGAGGCCCTGCAGTGCGTGTCCTTTAGCTCCGCCTCCAGTGGTCAGGCACCTCGCCGGGCATCGGCCCCCGAGGGCAGAGTTAAAAGTCTCCGCCGTCCAGGAACTTCGAATCTGAAAAACACGACATGAAAACTGCAGAATCGGCGTCTTTTTCTAATCAGGTTTTCGACGGGGGTCTTCGTGGTTTCCACCATCACGTCACAGCTTGGGCTTCATTAGGTAGAAGCTCTCGACGGCAGCAGTTTAGCGGCTCCGCCGGCCTTCGTCTCCTGTGTGGTGTGAAGTTGTCAACTCGTCCTTCAGGCCCAGGTTTCCCGGAGGTTCTCGTCGATCAGGCTGAACGCCGTCGGCGTCCGGATGGTTGCGGCGCCTAGTTTTCGTCGACGCAGTTCCTCCCCCTTCTCGCCCACATCCGTGACGGCGACGAAGACGAGGTTTACGGCGCTCCGCCGAAGAGCTCGTTTCTCCGCCACCTGCTCCATCCAGTCATCTGACCCTGCCTCTCCAAGGACACCTCAGAATACTGAAAATGCTCCACTCACCTCCTGCTTCTTCAGCACACATCTGCGCGTGTTGCAGGCTTCGGTGTGCTCGCGCTCTCCTGGACCTGGGAGCTGCCGGGCTCAGAAGGTGTGACTCATGGAGGTCTCTTGCCATGGAGTCCTCTGACGGCGCTCCTGAAAAAGCCCGAGGGAGTCATCGGATGAACGTCCTGCTATCGACTCCCGATCCCTTTGTGTAGCAAACAAACGGTCATGTGTTGGGCGCTACTTGTTTATTGATATGTGGAAGTGGTTGAAGTGGAGTCTGCGCCGCTCTTTTCCTCTCTTCTCCTGGTGTTTATGCATCAGCATGTCCGCCGCCCTCGTCACTCACACTCACTTGTCCTGAGGTGTGGAAGGAGGGCGGCTGAGATCACCGGGGAAAGTGACTCTTGTGCTGCGTATCGGCCTCGATAATGACCCTGTCACAAGGTGGGCCGGCGTGGTGGAAGCAGCGCCGCCACATTTACGCCCACGCCCGCATTTCCACGGGATGTCATCATTTCCCGGGTTATATAATCCAATGCGGATCTGGGAAATGGTCCATTTGGAGCCAAGCAGGAGCAGAGGGTGGAGGATGCCGGCGGAACCATCTCTGATCCACCTGCAGGGATGAGCTGGAGGAAGAAACGTCACCCCTCCAGGCTTGGGAGATGTTCAGGAGAGGCCGGGGGGGGTCAGGGTGCCTCCAGGTTGGACACCGGGGCAGAACTGGGGTCTCTCAGGGGTCTCCATGCTCTCTGCCTGCCTTCATGGTCCAAAAACATCAACAGCTCCTCAGCCCAAAATGAACCCTGCTCTTACCAATGTCTGCTGGGGCTTCGGGTCCACCCTGGTGGCAGGATGGGGGTTCGGAGAATGAACGAATGAATGAATGAACAAATTAATGAGTGAATGAATGAATGAATGATCCAATGATCGAATGAATGAATGATCGAATTAATGAGTGAATGAATGACAGAATGATCCAATGCATGAATGATCGAATGAATGAATGAATGAATGAATGAATGATCCAATGAATGAATGATCAAATTAATGAGTGAACGAATGAATGAATGATCCAATGAATGAATGAATGAATGAATGATCGAATTAATGAGTGAATGAATGACAGAATGATCCAATGAGTGAATGATCGAATGAATGAATGATCCAATGAATGAATGATCAAATTAATGAGTGAACGAATGAATGAATGATCCAATGAATGAATGAATGATCAAATTAATGAGTGAATGAATGAATGAATGATCCAATGATCGAATCAATGAATGAATGAATGATCCAATGAATGAATGAATGATCAAATTAATGAGTGAATGAATGACAGAATGATCCAATGAGTGAATGAATGAATGAATGATCCAATGAATGAATGATCAAATTAATGAGTGAACGAATGAATGAATGATCCAATGAATGAATGAATGAATGATCGAATTAATGAGTGAATGAATGACAGAATGATCCAATGAGTGAATGATTGAATGAATGATCGAATTAATGAGTGAATGAATGACAGAATGATCCAATGAGTGAATGATCGAATGAATGAATGAATGAATGATCCAATGAATGAATGATCAAATTAATGAGTGAACGAATGAATGAATGATCCAATGAATGAATGAATGAATGATCGAATTAATGAGTGAATGAATGACAGAATGATCCAATGAGTGAATGATCGAATGAATGAATGAATGAATGATCCAATGAATGAATGATCAAATTAATGAGTGAACAAATGAATGAATGATCCAATGAATGAATGAATGAATCAAATTAATGAGTGAATGAATGAATGAATGATCCACTGATCGAATCAATGAATGATTGAATTAATGAGTGAATGAATGAATGATCCAATGAATGAATGAATGAATGATTGAAATTAATGAGTGAACAAATGAATGAATGATCCAATGAATGAATGAATGAATGATTGAATTAATGAGTGAACAAATGAATGAATGATCCAATGAATGAATGAATGATCAAATTAATGAGTGAATGAATGAATGAATGATCCAATGAATGAATGAATGATCGAATTAATGAGTGAATGAATGACAGAATGATCCAATGAGTGAATGATCGAATGAATGAATGAATGAATGATCCAATGAATGAATGATCAAATTAATGAGTGAACGAATGAATGAATGATCCAATGAATGAATGATCGAATTAATGAGTGAATGAATGACAGAATGATCCAATGAGTGAATGATCGAATGAATGAATGATCCAATGAATGAATGATCAAATTAATGAGTGAACGAATGAATGAATGATCCAATGAATGAATGAATGAATGATTGAATTAATGAGTGAACAAATGAATGAATGATCCAATGAATGAATGAATGAATGATTGAATTAATGAGTGAACAAATGAATGAATGATCCAATGAATGAATGAATGATCAAATTAATGAGTGAATGAATGACAGAATGATCCAATGAGTGAATGAATGAATGAATGATCCAATGAATGAATGATCAAATTAATGAGTGAACGAATGAATGAATGATCCAATGAATGAATGAATGAATGATTGAATTAATGAGTGAACAAATGAATGAATGATCCAATGAATGAATGAATGATCAAATTAATGAGTGAATGAATGAATGAATGATCCAATGAATGAATGAATGATCAAATTAATGAGTGAATGAATGAATGAATGATCCAATGATGTCAATGAATGAATGAATGATCAAATTAATGAGTGAATGAATGACAGAATGATCCAATGAGTGAATGAATGAATGAATGATCCAATGATCGAATGAATGAATGATCCAATGAATGAATGAATGATCAAATTAATGAATAAATGAATGAATGAGTGGATGAATGAAAGAATGAATGATGAAATGAATAAATGAATGAATGAACGAATGAGTGAACAAACAAATTAATTCATGATCAAATGAATGAATGAATGATCGAATTAATAAATGAGTGAATGAATGAACGAATGAGTGAAAGAAGAAATGAATTAATGATCGAATGAATGAATGAATGAATGAATGTGCTCAGAGCAGCATCAGTAAAGAATGAAAGGGGGAGGTGGTCCTGAGAAGGACAGAAGGTCTTCTCCATCTGAACGTCCAAAGAGGTCCTCAGGTCCTCAGCCGAGGTCGGTCCAGAAGACATCTGCTGGTCCCGAAAGGAATTCAAAGTTCTGCCAAACATTTGGATCCACTGGGAAGAAACAGGAGGAGGAATCAGCTGGGTGACTTTGACTCGATTCTTCTCCGGACATCTCAGCCGGCAGGAGGGACGTCGTCACTCCACAGCAACATGAGCAGGAGCGATGGAGAGCTCCTCAGATGATCTGGGTCTCCTGACGGACAGCGGGAAGTCACACCTTCACGTGGTCATAGATTCCACCCCGTAGGTGTTTAAGGGTGTGCTGGTCCTGGACGAGGCGGGTCAGAGAAGAAGACCGGTAAAGTGTGAGGGCGGCGGCAGAAGGTCCTCTCATACAGGGTCCTCCTGACTCATTTCTGATGGCCCAACCACCAAACGGCCTTTGGAGAAGAGCTCGCAGGACGGCAGCGCTCAGAGCCTCCGGTCATCTGCAGATCTGATCTGGAGGTGAGGGTGGAGGAGAAGGCCATGGAAGAGGGTTGAAGGACTCCGCCGGCAGCTCTTCTCTTCATTGTGGAGCTGCAGGAGCTGCTCCGTGGAAGAGGTTCTCGTGCGACTCGCTCCTGTGCTCCCTGCTCAGACCCTGTCACTGTCTGAACATCTCCGACGGGGAGATGGTGTTTAACGCCGGGCGTGCAAAGATCTAGTCAAACGACGAGAAGCACCGAGACACGTGATGTGTGGCCTCATGGATGAGGAAGCCTTCATAGATGCAAAGCCGGGGATGAACGACGGCAACCTTGGAACGACAAGAAACGGACCGGAAGACGGTCGGTTTCTGCTTCTGTTTCGCCGGTGGGAAAACCTGCAGCTTCAGGCGTGAGATGGGCCGTCACTCGGTGGAAGCCCTCTGGAAGGCCTCGTGTTCAGGAGAAGTCTCCCATCGCACTGTCGGAGGGCAGAGATGGAAGTCCTGATCCCTCCAGAAGGTTCCCAGGTTCAGGCCCGCCCGGTTCTCTCAGTGCGGAGTCTCCGGGTTCTCCGGCTGAGGTCTCCTCGTGTCAGATGGATCCCCGCGGAGCCCCAGCCTGGTCCTGCTCCAGCACCACCGCCTCGGGTTGGTTCCCATTCCAGACCTTCAGCATCTTCAAATACCATTTATGCTGCCAGAACATCCTGACATGGACGGACGGCTTTCCTTGGGAGGCTGAAACCGACCTCTGGTCCCGTCACATCTTCAAACAGGCCAGTGATCCGGAGGGTCAGAAGAAGCGGACGTGGACCACCAGGGAGACCTGCCTCCCGTCGGCCGTGAAAGCGGCAGGTCACCCGAGGGGTTTGGGGTGAAAACCCCGAACCCCGGTTGCTTCCGGCCGGCGCGGAGACGAGGAAACGCAGCGGCGACGTCCACCGAGGCTGGACCACGACCGTGGAGAAGAACGGCTTTGAGTCTCCCTGGAAACACGAGTTCAGATGATCTGTTGGGGGATTGAGGCTGAGATGTTGGTGAAAACCTTCTCGTGTAAAAAGGAGATGTTTGCTGGACTCCCTGAGGTATGTTTAGAACACTGGCAATTAAAAAGATTTCCCACGCCCACCTGGGTTTATTGAGGCGATCCGGGACCGGAATAGCATGAGCTAATGCTAAATGTATGCAGCACCATCCCCTCTGGGTGGAAATAACCTTATCTGCTCAAAGGTGCCACTCGAGAGGTCACAGCGGGAACACGTTCGCCGCTCCATCCGCCGCCGACCGACTCGCCGAGGCATAACGTGATGGCGTGGGACTCCAGGACAGGAATAGATGAGCTGAGGAGGAAACCAGAAGCAATCACGCAAAGAGGACTCGCTCGGCTCATGTGGAGGATCTGAACCAGCACAGGCACAGGAAGGAAGCTCCTCTCCGACGAGTCCTCCAACTCACCGAAGCGTTTTTTACGGACCTGAGAAGAAACAACCGAGATCAGCTCTCAGTTACAGGTCTTTGTTTCGCCGCCTGAGCTGAGGGACCCTGCAGGTCCAAACGGACCTGTGTCGTTTTGTCTCCACGCACAGACGAAGCCGTCCTCTGGAGCGGTGGCTGTGGAGGCCTCAGAGCCGCTCTATGGCTGGGAGGGCCCGGCGGGGACTGAGCCGGTGCTCGCGTGTCTCCATGCTTGACCCTGCGATGGTCCAGAGCGAAGTCCTCGAGATACGCTGGGGTTTCTGAATGAAGGGGTGGATTTCGCTCAAGCGTGTTTGTGGGTTCCGGACGGTTCCTCCCTCTTTTAACCGATCCGTCCGCCAGCCCTTCGCCCACTCCTGGCCGGCGTTGGTTTTCTCCTTGTTCCCGCAGGCCTGTGGTCACCTGGCCGCCATGAGCTGGAGCTAGGAGCCAGGAGCCAGGAGCCAGGAGCTAGGAGCCAGGAGCTAGGAGCTAGGAGCCAGGAGCCAGGAGCCAGGAGCTAGGAGCTAGGAGCTAGGAGCTAGGAGCTAGGAGCTAGGAGCTAGGAGCTAGGAGCTAGGAGCTAGGAGCTAGGAGCCAGGAGCCAGGAGCCAGGAGCTAGGAGCTAGGAGCCAGGAGCCAGGAGCCAGGAGCTAGGAGCCAGGAGCCAGGAGCCAGGAGCTAGGAGCTAGGAGCTAGGAGCTAAGAGCTAGGACCTAGGAGCTAAGAGCTAGGAGCTAGGAGCTAGGAGCTAGGAGCTAGGAGCTAGGAGCTAGGAGCTAGGAGCTAGGAGCTAGGAGCTAGGAGCTAGGAGCCAGGAGCCAGGAGCTAGGAGCTAGGAGCTAGGAGCTAGGAGCTAGGAGCTAGGAGCTAGGAGCTAGGAGCTAGGAGCTAGGAGCTAGGAGCTAGGAGCTAGCCCGTGGCGCCTGCTAGCGCAGCAACAGCTACTGTCACGAATCACCAGCCGGTCCCGTATGAAGAGAGAAGGATCCCAACTCTGGATCAGGAATTTGACCCTGATCCAGACCAGCGGTCCTTCCGGCGGCGCCGCCCGCTGACAAGCTAATCTGCTGAGGGGCGGAAACGCGTCCGCCGGCCGTGGATGGGATGACCGACGAGAACATCCGACTGTCTCCATGTCCCATCATTTATCAGGTGCCACATGCCCAGCATGCATAGCATAGCAGCGGGCTGAGATAGCTTCAGCGCTGCTCCTGCTGTCCTACGTCTGCTCACACAATCTTTCCCTGCTCATTTGCTACGCGGGCATCACCAGATCTGGAGGAGGAGGTCTTCCATCCACACATCCACACATCCACACGTCCACACATCCACACGTCCACACATCCACACGTCCAGACCCAGGAGAAAAGACCAAGCAGCGATTGGAAGAAAAACCTGAGAGCTTCAAAGTCTTACATTTTTCTCCAGCAAATGTTCAATTAACCATCACAATATCTGCATCCATCCATCCGTCCATCCATCCATCCATCCATCCATCCATCCATCCATCCATCCATCCATCCATCCATCCATCCATCCATCCATCCATCCATCCATCCATCCATCCATCCATCCATCCATCCATCCATCCATCCATCCATCCATCCATCCATCCATCCGTCCATCCATCCATCCATCCATCCATCCGTCCATCCATCCATCTATCCATCCGTCCATCCATCCATCCACCATCCGTCCATCCATCCATCCGTCCATCCATCTGTCCACCATCCATCCATCCATCCGTCTGTCCACCATCCATCCATCCATCCGTCTGTCCACCATCCATCCATCCATCCGTCTGTCCACCATCCATCCTTGGGATCAGGATAATGGATTGGGTTGGAGCTCTGGTGAACGTGGGCTTTCCATTGGTCCAGGTTCTAATTTGAGTGAGTGTGTGTGTCTGGCTGTCCAACCTCGGGCAGATTGTCCTCAGCGGCAGAAGACCAGACGGAGGCTTCGGTGGACCACCGGGACGTGTCCTGGTTTCTGCCAGAACGTTGGACGTCGATGTCTGGGACACGAAGACACCGATGCGTCCGGCGTCAAGCCGAGGGCCCGGTGGACGCCCAGACGGTCCCGACCACCAGACCTCCGTCCGAGCGGAGCTTCCGATCGAAGGTCCGCGTTCCCCAGACGCCGTCTCTGAGGAAGTCTCCGAACCCCCGCTGAATCCAAGCCATGAAGAAGCTCAGCAGCTGTGGAGAGCAGAGGGTGGTCTGTGCTGCTGCCGCAAGAAGAAGCGCAGCCTTCAGAGAGAGGCGGAGGACATCCAACACATCGTCTGAGATCATGTGGCGAGCGGAGGTCCTTCAGAGGGAGCAGCAGGGGAGCTGCTGAGCTCCAGCATTCATCTCGCAGCCCCCCCCCCCTCCGCTGAGCGATGCTCGCTGATGAGCAGCTTCTGTTCTAATGAGGATCTTTAATGGAGGGGAACCGCTGGGGGCTGAAGGTCTCGTCAGGAACCTCCGGGGCGGCGAAGGGCTTTCGAGCGCTGGTCCTCAGAATAGAACCTTCATGCTTGGATTCCCGGTTCCTCCCAGCCTGTCCGAGTGTTGCTGAGCAGGACACTGAACCTGGCTGCTCTTCTGGTGCTGCTCCTCTGGTGCTGCTCCTCTGGTGCTGCTCTTCTGGTGCGGCTCCTCTGGTGCTGCTCCTCTGGTGCTGCTCCTCTGGAGCTGCTCCTCAGCTGCTTCTGCTCAGCTTCAGTCCAGAAGCCACACTGGACCGATCATGAGCTCTGTGTGGAACTGGATGTGACAATGAAGGCATTTCTTCTTTTTCTTCTCAGCCTTGTCTGGTCCTGGACAGGGAGTGAAGGTCCGGCTCTCCGCGGAGAACCTGCAGGCTGGCTGAGCTGCAGGTTCTCCGCTCCTCAAACGTCATGGAGGAGGAAAGGCTGGACATCTCGCTGAGATCAGCAGGAGCAGAGCGAACGTGACTTCTTCATTTGACTCTGCTGCCGTCCTCCGTCTCCTTCCTTCGCTGGTGGTTCACTGGTTCACTCGTTCATTTGTTCACTCGTTCATTCGTTCACTGATTCACTGTTTCATTCGTTCACTGGTTCATTCGTTCACTGATTCACTGGTTCATTCGTTCACTGACTCACTGTTTCATTCGTTCACTGATTCATTCGTTCACTGGTTCATTCGTTCACTGGTTCAGTCATTCACTGGTTCACTCGTTCACTGGTTCATTCGTTCACTGGTTCACTGGTTCATTCGTTCACTGGTTCATTCGTTCATTTGTTCACTGGTTCATTCGTTCACTGGTTCATTCGTTCACTGATTCACTGGTTCATTCGTTCATTCGTTCACTCGTTCATTCGTTCACTGGTTCATTCGTTCACTGATTCACTGGTTCATTCGTTCACTCGTTCACTGGTTCATTCGTTCAGTGGTTCAGTCATTCACTGGTTCATTCGTTCACTGGTTCATTCGTTCACTGGTTCACTGGTTCATTTGTTCACTGGTTCATTCGTTCATTGGTTCACTGGTTCACTGGTTCATTCGTTCACTGGTTCATTCGTTCACTGGTTCACTGGTTCATTCGTTCACTGGTTCACTGGTTCATTGTTCACTGGTTCATTCGTTCACTGGTTCACTGGTTCACTGGTTCATTCGTTCACTGGTTCACTCGTTCACTGGTTCACTCGTTCACTGGTTCATTCGTTCATCGTTCACTGGTTCATTCGTTCACTTGTTCACTGGTTCACTGGTTCTGTTCACTCGTTCACTGGTTCATTCGTTCACTGGTTCACTGGTTTGCTTCTTCCTGCGTGTGTTTGTTCGTCAGTGGTTTGTTCTTCGGTAGCAGCGTCAGTGAAGCTCCAGCGATGGAGGACACTCTGCGTCCTCCTCCTGGTTCCTCCTCCTGCTCCTCAAGCACTTCCCTCGGCCCGGAGCAGATCCTCTGCAGAGCTGGTGATACTGGACCCAGATGGTCCAGGGAGCAGCTCCAGCTGGTGTCAGTGGAGGTGACCATCTGACAGACTCAGCCGGCGTGAACTTCCTCCTCTATTTGTTCCAAAAACAGAAGAACGGGTGGCATTAGTGAGAAGATGCGGCGGCACCAGGGCCGAGGGAGCGATCAGAGGCGATTAGAGGAGCTCGGAGGGTCTCCAGATGAAGCTGGTGGAACCTTCGGTGCCGCCGGGGCCGAGTCCATTACGCCTGATGGCCCTCCAGTCGAGAAGCTGCTGAAATGTCAATTAGCTGCCAACAACCTCAGCAGGGCTCATCACTCATCAGTCACCCCCTGAACCTCTGCAGATGAAGCAGACACACACACACACACACACACACACACACTCACTGACTCACACTCACACACACACACACACACGCCCACACACTCACGCACACACACACACACACACACACACACACTCACCACACACACACACACACACACACACACACACACACACACACACACTCACACACACACACACACACACACACACACACACACACACACACACACACACACACACACACACACACACACACGCACACACACACACAAACACTGACTCACACACACACACACACT
>CAAKHD010012237.1:6739-20936 GCA_901007705.1 Fistularia tabacaria
ATTAGAGCTTTCCGACCCTGGGAGACATTCATTTTCATTCATTCATCCATTCATTCATTTATTTGTTGATTCATCCATTCATTCATTCAGACGCTGCATGTTTGCCATATTGTAGGGTTTCAGTGCATGTCCACCTACACCTCTAACACCACATCTTTAAGACTCTAAGCATTTGAGCTTTCCAACCCTGGGCGACATTCATTCCTTCATACGTTCCTTCATTCCTTCCGTCATCCGTTCATCCGTTCATTTGTTCACAAAGTCATTCGGTTGCTTCGTGTTTGCGCCCCTGAAAGGTTTCAGTACACGTATGCCTTAACCTTTAGCACTGCATCTTTAAGACAGTTAGCTTTCCATTGGAGGAACCATTCATTCATTATTTCATCAATCCATTCATCCATTCATTAATTTATTTGTTTGTTCATTCATTCGGTCACTGTGTGTTTGCAGTTTTGTTGAAGGGTTTCAGTTCTTTTATGCCTCAACCATTAGCACTGCATCTTTAAGACTGTTAGCATTTTAACTTTCCACCGCTATGAACCAGTCATTCATTCATTTGGTTATTTGTTCATTCATTCATTCATTTGGTAGCCATGTGTTTGCATGTACACCAATAGCTTTAACACCACATCTTTAGGACCATTAATATCTGAACTTTCCACTGCTAGGAACCATTCATTCAATCATCGATTAATTAATTCATTCATTCATTCAGTTGCTACATGTTTGCGGTCTTCAAGGGTTTCTGCATCCAAATCTCGAACACAGTATCTATGAGGTTGTTAGCATTTGAGCTTTCTATTGCTGGGAACAGTTCATTCATTCATTTGGCTACTGATCCATCACCCCTTCATTTATTCATTCATTCATCCGCCAACAGATGTTTTCATTCAATCAGTCATTCCTTTGTTCATTCACTCACTCATCCACAAAATCCATTTATTCATTTGTTCAGTCATTCGTCCATTCATTAATTCATTCAGATGTTTGTTCATTCATCCATCCATTCGACCATTCGTCCATTTCCTTTATCACACACACACACACACACGCACACACACACACACACACTGGTTTTGACAGATGCCACGAAAAGATGTATGGATCAAGCGAGGCAGGAAGTCAGACGGGTTTGAACGCGTCGCCCCTGACAGACGCCCGGTGAAGAACTCTCGTCCTGTCAAGCCGTTTCGTCGGACCAGAGGAGCGGATTTTCCTGAGTGACAACGGTTGTCGTCGGCAACAAAGCTAGGGTTTATTTCACCACAAGACCTGAAATACCAAAGTACCTACACAACTTTCAAAAGCATTTAAAACCTTTACGGAAATGTGTATACATTCATCCATTCATCATCTATATTTTCCATCACTCAGGGTTGCCAGGGAGATGGAGCCTATCCCAGCTGTGATTGGACGGGAGACGGGGTTCACCCTGGACCAATCACAGGACCACATATAATCATTCACTCCTTCATTCACATGTAGGGACATAAAAACGTTCACTCTCATTCACACACCTGGACAATGTAGGCTCTCAAAAAAACCTGTATGTGTTTGGAGCGTGGGGGGGAACCCGGAGGACCTTGAGAACCTTGACGAACCCCGTGCAGACACGGGGAGAACATGGAGACTCGAACACAGAAAGGCGGAATTGCTAACCACTCCAGTAAGCTCTGCCCATTTAGGAAAGCTAACCCATCTTCATCCGTAACTTTCACATCTTGTGATCGCTCTTAAACGATGGAGATGTTCTACCTTCCGCAGATACGAGGGATTTCTCTTCATTACCCCGGTCCGAGGCCGAGCCTGTGATGGATGCCTCCTAAATGTATATGTCGGTACGTTTTCCACTCGCTTCCAGTCACTTCTAGTCACGAAAGCTGGAGAAATGTGTCTCGGACGGAGTTGAGCGAGTGCCCTGAGAGTAACCCATTACTCCACCTGTCGAAAGGTGATTACCGCTAACGCCCGAAGGGTTTAGCTTAAACTCCGAAGAAACATCTGAATTCAAGGCGCGATAAACAAAATACGGAAAAACGTCAATACAGGAAAGCCCAGACCGGGCAGACGTACAGGGATCAGGGCGGTTGATGTAGAATTGCAATTTCAAATCGGAGAGGGAATAAAAAAATACCTCTTCATTCACTCATTCATTCATTCATTTGTTCGTTCGTTCATTCATTCATTCATTCATTCATTCACTCACTCATTCATTATGCCGTTCATCCTCCAGTCAGTGTCGCCGGATCCTGATCTTGGATAAGTCACCTGTCAATCATTTAGAGACAACCATTCATCCTCTCATTCACACGTCCGATAGAAACATGCAGCATTGACTCTCATTCCCTCAAAATAGTTTTTTTTCCTAAAAAGCAGTGAACGCATGAATGACTGCACCCCCCCCTCTCCCCCTCCATTTTTCTTTTTCTTTTTTTTTTTTTTACTCCAAAATGCTGAGAGAAACTAAATAGTGGATCAGAAGAAATGTCAGAGTGCTGGAGTGTTTCCACCATCAACTTTTAATGAGGGGCATCAAATATGGATGAGGACGGAGAAGTCGGGGGCAGCTGGCAGTTTGCCCTCAGTCGACAGCAGGGATGTGTGTGTGCGTGTGTGTGTGTGTGTGTGTGTGTGTGTGTGTGTGTGTGTGTAGATGGAGCAGAGGGTCTACTGGGTGCAGGACGCCACGATTTCATAAAACCACCTCCAGGAAGTGTCCCTCACCTTTCTTCAAGAAGAAAGCTGACCTTTTCCACTCGCTCTGTTTTTAGCGACTTAGCGTTTAGCTGACGGGTCGCTACAAAGTGCCACACATTTGTCCGCTTGACAGATTAGATCGGCGTCTGACAGGATCTCTAGTCGCGACCATTTCATCAACTACCCCTCCTTTTCGAACCGTGAGCAGCTGTTAGCTGGGAAAGCCGGGGTAGACGACACCGCAAGAGACGGTGTTTAATCGCGTCCTCGAACGCGTCGCTGCCGCCCGACTCAACACCTGACTTCTGCTGGGTGTTCTCGGATGGGGAGTTTGGGAAAGAAGCCGCGCTCCGGATGGACATCGAGGGATGCGAGGACAAAAATGTGGATGTGCTGCGGGTCATCCATTTGTTCATTCGTTCATTATCTACGCCGCTTATCAGGCAGTCAGGGTCAAAGGGGAGCTGGAGCCTTCCCAGCTCTCATCTCTCATTGCTGTTCACCCAGGACCTGTAGCAGGGCAGCACAGGGCCGTATATACAGATGTACAACCATTCACTCTGTCATTCATACGTCATACAGAGACATACAATAATCATTCATTCATTCAAGACATATAGAGAGATACAACCATTCAATGTCTCATTCATATTACATACAGACATATAACATTCATTCATTTATGTCATATACAGACATTCATTCATGCCAATAGAGCCAATTCATATCCATTCATTCATTCATTCATTAATTCCTTCATGTCACTGGAGACAAACATCCATTTGTGAATTAATGTCAGTACAGACAATTCACTCTGTCATTCACATGTCACATGCAGACATACAACATTCATTAATTCCTTCCTGCCATATAGAGACATAAAGTATTCATTCATTCATTCATTCGTTCATTCATTCATACATTGAGTCAGATAGAGACATACGGCATTCAATCATTCATTCATACATTCATGTCATATACAGACCATTCACTCTGTCATTCACATTTCATACAGAGCAATACAAGATTAATTCATTCATTCATGACATAAAGACATGCAACCATTAACTGCCTCATTCACATGTCATGTCGAGACATACAACATTCATTCATTCATCCATTCATTGCATAAAGAGACATAAAAGAGTCATCCATTCATTGCATAAAGAAACATACAACTCAGAAGCCCACTCAGACAAGGGGCCAACACTGAGACTCCCAAAGGAATTGAACCGGGGACCTCCAAAGCGCCAAGCGCCCCGTCCAGTCCCTGTCAAGTCATATTTCCTTTCTTATGAATCCATTAATTCACAGACGTAAGCGTGTTGTGTGACCAGACGTGTTCTGATCGGAGGCTCCGGCTGCAGCCGCCAGATTGAGTCGCCGCAACCAATAAGACGCAGCGGCTCATCCGTCCGACTCGACGCAGAAGGTCAAAACGCGTGGCGTGGTAATCTGTAATATCCTGAGTGTTAATCCCAAATTAAGCCTCAGCCCACACAGCAGGCCATGTGCTGCTGGACACATCTGCTGCAGACAGGGCGGAGGCCGATGGTGACCTTTAGAGGAACCCTGCCTCCTTGTTCGGTCCTGATGCTGCCATCCGAGACACGCGGCGAAAACACTGGTCAGACAAGCAGGGGAGCTGGAAGCACACACACACACAGCGGCACACAGTGGGACAGCACACGTCAGATGTTCTGGAGATCAGGCTGAGATGGTTTGGACATGGACAAGGGGATGTTGAAGGATGACGAGGTTGGAGGCAGTCTGGAGGAAGACCAGAGAGGACGTTTATGGTAGGAGTCGGAGTGAGAGAAGAGGGTTAGATGGAGGCAGATGATTGGCTGTGGTGACCTCTGCAGGGAGCAGGGTTTGGACAATCTTTCCATGACATCACGTGATATCTAATTAGTCATATTTGTTGTGTCTCGACGTGACAACAGCCAAAATTGTGATGAGTCGTTAAACAAAAACAAAGAACAGGAACGCTTATTATTATTTTCTAACATAAAGATAAGGGATTAAATGCTAAATTAGCTCCATGGTTGTTGGCATGTGTTCGGTGTGTCTGGGTTCTGCACGCGCTCAGACCGGGGCAGTGACATAAGCTGCTTTCGGACATAACAGTTCTAGAACCTGCCCAGCTCCGAATCCATTCCAGGATGCTAGCATCTGTGGCGTGCACCTTTAGCTCCACACCAAAAAACAAACCACCGCGAAGAAAGACGGCATGGGCAACATGAAAGCTGCCACAGCGTTCATGGAATAATAACAATGGGCTCTCAGATAGGTTGGAGTGTTTTTATCTTCTCCCAGCACTGAAGAACCCCGTTAGCCATTAGCTAACTCCACATTTTCTGGCTAAATTGTTGATGTTCCTCAGCGAGCCCAGGAACCGCCTCTGAGGGGTAGCAGGTCAGAAAAGCTCGGACTTCATTCTCGCTCTACCTTTGTCCAATTTTGTCCCAAGAGAACATCTGAGCAGTGACCACCATAGTTTTAAAAAATAGAACTCCATAATCTCCAAGAAGTATCTCCGAATGGGCCTGGCTTATGAGTTCCATCAATCACCAAGCACCTACGAGTTCCTATGGAACTGTACAAAGACCCTGCCTCGGAGTGGGAGCTGAGATGGTTCTAGGAACTGATGGTCCACAGTCCCAGGTTTCTCTGCTGTCTGGATGCACAAAGAAACGGCATACTTCCTAAAGAGGTTCTAGGAACTTCCAGGAAAGCAGCCATGCTGAATGGGTCCTGGCCAATCATGACAGAGATATAGAACCATGACCTCTTTTTTGGACTGGGAGAAACCCGGAGAACCCTGAGGAACTTCACATAGACACGGGGAGAAGATAGATACTCCACACAGAAAGGCCACCCTGTGGGAATCCAATCAGGGACCTTCTTGCTTTGAGGCGGATGCGCCAGACACTGCACCCTAAAAATGTATGCTTTAATTTTATCAGCACATCAATGTTCCGGGTTCTTTTTGTACCAGGGAGCTTCTTGCTGTGAGGGGGAAGCACGAACCGCGGCGCATTATCTCAAAATTCTCAAAATTTGCCTTCACCTCTGAGGTTGTAAACCGCCTTGAATCAGGTTCTCCTCTTGCTGCAGGTCTGAGGAGCAGCAGATCAACCCCAACCTTCAGCAGAGGTGATTCGAGTCACCGCCGACCCGCCGGAACGTCCAAAGCCCAGAGTCAGATGACCAGAGGGCTATTTCTAACCTTATTACACACACACACACGCACACACGCACACACACACACACACACAGACACACACACGTAAACAAACATGCATATCAATTGCTCACAGCTATATGTATCAGTATATTACCATTTGTTATTTGTATCTGAACCCTAAACCCGACCCCAGCCCTTCCACCCCTCATCCTCGGCCAGAGCTCACCTCAGTTCACCTCCGACCTGGAGATCCGGCCCCGGACCTCACAGGTGACAAAAAAGAAAGGATAAAAAAAAACGACCCCTAAAAGTAGTGTATGAATAAAAACTACTTACAACACACACACACGAACACACACATTTTCACAGACGCATCCCAATTTGAGTAAGTGCAGATATACAATGAAAAGTCAATCTAATAGATACAGTAACTTAGCATGTGAATTTCCTCAGTGTTATGGGTTACTAGTTACTACTATATATATATATATAATATTTTAATTTTATTTATATATATATATATACATTTTATTTTATTTTTTTTTATATTTCTATATGTCACACGCACATCCCGATTTCAGTGTGTCGATATACAATGAATAGTCAATCCTATAGTTACAATAACTTAGCATTTGATTATTCGTCAGTCCCTACATTAAGCCAGATGTCTTCGATATTTATATCTATATTAAGTCATGCATTTAAAAAAAATAAATATAAATGTAATATGACTTAATATTGGGAGATAAGAAATGTAACATTTTAAGTAAAGGGCTACTTTCGCATTTATATATATATATATATATACTGTATATATATATATATATATATATATATATATATGTGTGTATATATATGTGTGTGTGTGTGTATATATATATACACATATAATTTCATATATTTCTTATATATTTTTTCACACACACAGTGTTTCAGTGTGTGTAGATATAAAATGAATAGTTGATGTCATAGTTACAGTAACTTGGCATGTGATTTCTCATCAGTCCCAATATTAAGTCAGATTTAATAAAGAAAGAAAGAAAAATAATATTTGTGAGCAATATGACTTAATATTGGGAGATGAAAGATATAACATTCTACGTAAAGTGTTACGAATGCATAAATATATGTGTGTGTATGTGTGTGTGTGTGTGCATGTAGGTATACATATATACATAATAACCCTTAATGTAAAATGCATTATCTCTCGGCCTCACAGACCAATTATGTAACCCCTTGCAGTTCGACCCCACTGCTGAACTTCACTTTGAGGTCACCGCGTTCCGCCGGGGCGGCGCAGGCTGGGTTACGTAATTAGGACCCCATGTCCTCAGGCGGGCTTTCCCTAATTAGCTGCGTCGATTGAAATAGCGAATTCCATTAGCAGATAGCGGAGCAGAAATGAGCTAACACAAAATCCACAGTAGAGGTTGGTAATTTATGTACACAAAAATGATATATGGCGCTTTCCGCCTCATAACAAGAGTCAGAGTTTTGAGTTTCACCTGTAGGTTTGAAATGAAGACACGGAATGTTTCTACCGGTTGCAAAATGATGATGCAATAGAGAGCTCCTGGGGTCGTCGGGACTCGCTGGAGAGGGTAAACACGTTTGAAGTTATATTTTGTTTGTTTACATCACCTCCCTTCCATCGGAAAAAAATAAAGAACCCTGGAAAGAACCCTGTTGCCCGCTGCCCTTTGTAGAGCCGATTCACACAACAGCTGCAGAGCAGTCCGTGTTGGTATGCATGATCATGACATGTACCTACCAGAGCACCTGCAGGAGATTCATTCCACCAAGACTAATTTCATGTTTAATGACTCTCCAAATCCAGCACCGATCAACACCTTCGAGGAAGTGGATGACTTTGTCTACCTGAGGTAGTGCCACTAGCAAATACCGGGGTACAAGCAAGGACATCGGAGCCAGACTGGCCAAAGTCCAGGACGCTTTTTTCTGGATGCCCTTTTGGAAGTCCAAACAGTACTCAATCAGAGCCAAGGTGAATATCTACGATGGCAATGTCAGGACCGTGTTGCTGTACGAGGTCCGGGTGTTGTCAAGAGAGACATTCAGAGAGTTGCTGCATTTTGCAACAACCTGCCTGACAGGGATCTGTGCAATCTCCTGGCCAAACAAGATGACAACCGATGCGCTCAAGAAAAAGGACCATATTTAGATGAATCATCCAAGGGATCGAGAGAAGAAGACTCAAGTGGCCGAGCACTTCTGATAAACCGAGATCGCATCCAGGGAATAGCTCTTCACTGGAAACCACAAGGGACGCGCCCAAGAACAGCATGATTGAGGATTGTTACTATACAGCTGAAGGAGGGGGGTTATTCATGACCAAAGGTTCAAGTGTTGTTGATGACTGGGAGGCAGAGAAGTATCGGCAGTGGTCTAATAGAGCCCCTGTTCCTTTCCACTTCTGAAACAGTCCAGCCCGATTCGGGTTGTAACTTAACATTCTCAGCCCAGTGGCTGACAGATTGTGCTTTGTGCTGGCTGACAGGCAGAAACAAAGCACAGTTGAATTTCCCCCAGTAATTATTCCTCGAGGTCGAGCGAGCGAGCGGCGGCGGCGGCGGCGGTGGCGGCGGCGGCGGCAGAGCAGTAATTTACGGTTGCATGCTAGTCCCTGCAGTAGCAGAACACAGTGCTTGCAGCCAAAGCTGCCCTGGTCCTTTTATTATGTTCCCGTGTCGGCCAGTGGACAAAGGTTGGTATAATTCTCCTTTACTGAATAGGGCACTCTGGGAAATCCCCGCTCGGCTGCCGTTTAACTTGCAGCACTGCTGAACGCCCTCTCTGAGTTAATAAGCTTGTTACTTCTCACCGACTGCAATATTGTCTTTCTCACCGCAAGCACAAGAGCCGGAGCCATTAATCCGGGGACATATGGATTTTTACAACCGCTACTATTTCATATCCTGGCATTTACGGCGTCCAATGGTAAACACTTGACGGGAGACAGAGACAAAACCATATATCCTGTATCGATATGAGAATCAAACGCGTATGATATATAGATGCAGTTGTTTTATACACTTCCCCATTGTCAGGGTCTTGGAGTTGCCCCGGAGTAATGCGGATAAAGTGCAGGTAGAGGGTTAACGTTAAATCTTATGTTTGAAGGGCATCAATTCTCTGCCTTACCTTCACCCTCTGGACTAACCACTTGTTGGACACTCCACTAATGAATGAAAATTGTAGTTTCTCTTTTCTGTGGACAGCCAAGAACTCAGAAACATTGTGGTCTCCACTCGTGCAGCACTTTCACACCTTCACGGTGGACTACATTCGCCCATTCACGAACCGGACCTTCAGGAACAACTAGGGTGTTCAGTGCCTTGTCCAAGGACACTTCGGCATGCAGTCAGGAAGGGCAGGGGACTGAACCACCAATCTTCCAATTTGTAGGGACATCACCTTTGCCAACTGAGCTACAGTTGGCCCACCATTTTGGTATCCCCATCCCCTCGTCTGCGAATTGGGGATAGTTTACATTGGCGAGCTGCTGGACACCTGTCTCTGGTCACCATTCCTGGTGGACTTAAACTCCCTGCTTTCCTAGATAGCGGTCAGCACAAACCCTGTGTTTGTCCCCCAACTCCCTGGACAGGAAGACCCTGATTGTCTCCTGGCTCACACCTTGTCAAGTGCTTGCGCTACATCTTTGACACTTCACCTGTTCCTGATGCCTCTGTGCTCATTAGCAATGTTTTCCTGTTCCTTCTTCTGGATAATCTGGACATGAATGTGCAACTCCAAGATCAGCCAAAATGATTAGCATAGCATTTGAAAAAGTCTATTAATAGCTCTTTTCTCACTGTAGGAACCTTTTACAGTTCCCAGAATCTTTTCAGGAACTAGACCAGTATGTTAGCTCCTACTTTCAGGCATGATTTGTTACAATCCCATAGGAAATCGCAGGTGCTTGGTGATTGGTGGAACTCATGAGCCAGTCCCCTTACAAGAAACGTCTTGTGGACTACCAGGGTCCCTAGCCAGCTATATTCAAGCTACAATGATGAACAGAAGCAGCAAGAAATGGAGTGACAAAGACGTCCAAGCTCTTCTGGTCAGCTACGCCTCAGGGGGGTTTCAAGCGCACCCAAAAGGAGCATCAACAATTTTGGACAGAATAAATGCAGAGTTAGCTAACAACTGTCTTGGTTCTTCAAACAGTAAGACAGTGCATGGAGAAGATAAAAACAGATGAGCGCTGCGGCAGCTTCCACCTCCATGTTGTCCTTGTCATCTTCCTTTTCTTCTTCTTCAGTGGTTCGTTTTTGAGTGTGGATGAAGCTGCACGTCACACCGGTACCTACCGCGGTCCCTTACTGCCTGTGGGAATGCAAACGAAAAGGTTCACCTGGAGGAGGCTACTTCCTGAAACCAAATCTGACAGTTCTTAGAACATTTTCTGCCTGAAAGCAGCTAATGATGCTTTGGACTCTCTCTGTCAGCAGAAAGCTGGTGCCAGGAGCTGCATCAACTTCAGTGCAGCTGCGAGGATACCATTATGTTTCTGATAGCATGGCAATTATCGCATTTTAAGGCTTAACTGTCGGGATTATTACACACTTTTCTAGGTTCACGACTTCATTTCCCATCGTTTAACGACGTCCTGAGTCGAGGTGTCCCCGGCCGGTCCTCTCAGGAAGTAAAGAGCTTCCAGGACAATCCCAACCGTTTGCGGATCATTTCCTCTCTTGCATTAAGTCCACCGCTGTTTTCCCCCAACGGCAATGAAAGCACCTTCTCACAGCCGGAGAGCAGAAACAAAAGGATTTCCTACGCCGCGGAGCTCAAAATCAATTTCAGCATCTGCTATGTCTCCGTCTTCCTTATTGAAAACGAAGTCTTATTAAAGGAAGCCTTGACCCAGTAATAGAAGTCTGAAAATGTACTCTTTAAATCCGAACCCTGACAACTCAGTGCTAACTGAAACATCAACAGGAAGTGGATGGTTGCTATGGCGACCGAGAGACACTGATTCGATGGGCGACGGTGTACAGATTTCTGCCTTTTCCTATTACCCGCTGTTGTTCTTCTACCTCTCCAAAGTTCATTGACCTTCTCCTGTTTATTGCTTTCTTCCTCTCTAACCTGTAGTCTCACCGAAGTTTTTAATTTTATTCTATGTCCTCCTTCATTCATTCATTCATTCATTCATTCATTCATTCATTCATTCATTCATTCATTCATTCGCCCCCTGGTGTCATTGGATGGACCAGTCACATGTTGACATCCAGGGATTCACTCTCTCATTTACGCTTATGGGCTATCCACGGTCTCCACTGAACCTCCTCAACGTTTTTGCATTGTGCGAGGAACCCGGAGAACCTGGAGGAACCCTACACAGACATGTGGAGACTCCACACAGAAAGCCACCCGGTGGGTATCCAACCAGGGAGCAGGAATTGCTAACCACTGCGCCTCCGAGCCGCCCGCTCATTAATTCCCATGTTTAATCCACTTTCTCCAGAGGACTGATGGGGCTTTCAAGTGCTCATGACATTGTCCTACGCAAGAGAATCGCGATGGCTACACGATAAATGCTTTGAAATTTGGGTATGGTGGGGTTAGCCGAGTGTTCAAGAGCTCCATCGACCAGGACCTACTCCAAAGAGAGCCCCAACTTCTGGCAACAGAAAGCTCCACACCACTACAAAGCACGCTGATACATGCGCATTGATCCGTCAACACACTCTGGATAAAGGCTCTCGACGGCACACACACTCAAACGCACACACAAAAGGTCAAGCGGAGGGCGACAAATTAATTACGGAAGCGACAACTGAACTTTTTCTTCTGGCTGCGAAACCGAGCCACGTAAAGCTTGAAACAATGGCTCGATGACTGAGTCCAGGGGAGAGAGGAGGCGAGCGGGCGAGCGAGCGGCTCAGACAAAGGAAGCTGTCCGAGAGAAGGAGTGAGGGAGCGGGTGCGAAGAGGAAGATAAGAAAGAGGGATAAAAAACAAAATGGGGAACATTGGAGGGGGGAGACAAAGTGCATGAATCAACAAAGGGGGGGAAGAGGGGTGGAGGCGGGGTGACTCTTTACCAAAGCAAAAAGGATGATCCCCTCGTGGGTTGTTGTGTTTGAAATGTGTGGACCAATGGGAACGATTGAACGAGGACGCTGACCTGAATCAGAGGGGAAAATGCACAGAGGAGACTGATCAGAGACTCAGCAAGAAAAGGAAAGAGGGAGGAGGTAGAGGGAGAGAGAGAGAGAGAGAGAGAGAGAGAGAAAGAGAGAGAGCACGAGTGGTGAAAAGAAGATGTGACACGGTGAGACATGGAGAGATAATGGAGAGGTGAATGATAATGGCAGGATGCTGAGGCGACAGCACAGCTCCGGCCACCTGGATACGCCGGGTCCTTCTTGTCAGCTCTCGAGTTATCTGGTTTGTTTTTTTTTGGCCTGCGACAAAAGCGATCCAGCCAATCGGCAACCGAGGAGCCATCAGCTGCAGCCACGGGGGGTTGTTTGAACTGCGAGGGCAACGAGAAGTGTTGAAGTAAATCGAAATATAGCTGCTCTTCCTCAAAAAGTATCCAGAGACACAGCATCGGAAACTGGAGAGGATTTGTGAACTGAACAAGACACGGACACAAGAGATACTTTTCGGTACAACCGCCACCCTGAGTCTGGTTTAAGCGGTATGGGCAATGAATGAATGAATGAATGAGGAGTTCAAAGGAAGGGCAGAGATTTGAAGGTGAGGTATATGAACAGTTCTCTGATTTGCAGTCGACGTAACATTCATCTCTTATGGCAAGAAGGAGCTTCTGGGGATGGTGAATCTCGTGAGGAACAAAAGTGCAGGGCGAGATCGTCTCCCGGAGAACATGGCGGTTGACAAAGACAGGGAGGACGGGGAGAAGATCTACGTGTCCGAGTTCTGGGGACAACAGTCTCCACTAGGCCTAAAAATTAGAAGATTCCCGAGGGGAGGGCGTACAGAAGATGGGAAACATCTGGGGGAGCAAAAGGGATCTGCTCAATCTGAAGTTGAGGTTACTTCAGGGAACTCCGTTCCCCATTGGTACGTATGAAATAGGGTAATACCATGAACAGAAAGACAGACCAACATCTGGGTACTGGACTAAAATGGAAGCGAGCTTACACTCCAGAACTCCACATAGAGGCGGAAGTTATATATATTTTGGACATGAGACTCAACACAGTGGACTAGAGGTAAAAAGCATCGCAGGCTAGCAGAAGAGGACATCATAGAAATGACAGGGTCGAGTCCGGCTGAGGCATCCGGGGCAGCAGAAGACAGGAAGGAAGAGCAAAGCATCATGGAAACCTGAGTAAGAAGAAGAATGGGTTACATGTATTCACTGATAACATGTGATAACATGTGTGTTCGCTTTGACCCAGAAAGGGTTTGTGTGTCCTGGAGGTAAGAGAGTTGGATCCTTTTTCTTTCTTTTTCGGCTTTTGAATAAGATCATAGATACAAGCGGCTGCAGTGAGATTCCTCCACTATGACTGCTATGGCAGTCGGGCATCCGAAGGAGCCAGATGAGGAGGTCAGGACGCCTCCTGGACGCCTCCCTGGTGAGGTGTTCCAGGGAGGTCCCACTGGGAGGAAACCTGAGGCTGACCCAGGATACACTGGCGGGACTATCTCTCTGGGCTGCCCTGGGAACGCCTAGGGGTTTCCCCTGAAGATCTGGACCAAGTGGAGATGGAAACCTGAACTCAGATAATCGTCAGAGGATGGATGGATGGCTGTGAGATTGAATTCCTATGATTGTACGACTGAAGTCCAGCCAGGATCACCCAGATTTCCCTTTGGTTGCACTTCCATCCACGTATCTTCAAGGCTGTTCGGCTCGACCTTTCGTCAACGAGGAAGCGGCTAGCTTTGAGGCTAAAGACACAACACCGCACATGGAATACCGCAGAGGCCGGATCGAAGTGGAAAGCACCGGAGCAGATAAAGGAAGTGTGGTGCAGAGGTCCACGGTATCCCAGGACCCTCCTCCACTGACGGTGATGACAATAACGATCACCACGCAGACCACACCCACTCAGTCTGGCTGGAGGCCAGGACCAAATATCGCCCGAGGTGGAAGAACAAAGATGCGGGAAGCATACATCATGGGGGGAGGAAGGAAAAGGTAGATGGGAACTTGATGGGAGGACTGAGCCAAAGAAAGGGGGGGGGGGGGCAAAGGACAGCACAGGGGGAGGACTGGTCGAGAGTAAACAGAGGGGCTGGAGGGAAACGCTGGGAAAACATTTGCAGTGGGAGGGGGATGAAAGCGAGCGAGGGAAC
>CAAKHD010012243.1:0-14640 GCA_901007705.1 Fistularia tabacaria
CACAACAGCCATTTCCATCATTTTTGCATAGTCTACCACCATTTGCCCCTCAACATTCCTATCCTGGATACCAAACCTGCCCATCACTTCTTCATCACCTTTATTGCCTGCACCAACATGTCCATTGAAGTCTGCCCCAATGACCACTCTCTCATTTCTGGGGATATTCTGCATCAATTCATCTAACTCATTCCAGAACTCCTCCTTCTCCTTATCCTCTAACTCACATCCCATCTGTGGGGCATAGCCACTAACAACATTGAGCATCACACCCTCCAGAACATTCCTAACAAACTCCTCTTTCAAGATAACTCCTACTCCATTTCTCTTCCTGTCAGTACCATGATAATACAACTTAAAACCTGCTCCCAGGCTTCTAGCCTCACTACCTTTCCATCTGGTCTCTTGGACACACAGTATATGCACCTTCCTTCTCTGCATCATGTCAACCAACTCTTTACTTTTTCCTGTCATCGTCCCAACATTCAATGTCCCTACTCTCAGTTCCAGACTCTTGCCTTTCCTCTTCTCTCTCTGCTTCCGAACACACCTTCCTCCTCTCCTTCTTCGACCCACAGTAGCCCAATTTCCATTGGTACCCTGTAGGTTATCGGCACCAATGGCGGTCGTTGTTAACCTGGGCCTCGACCAATCCGGTATGAAATTTTTAGGTTTGATTCGCATATTTGGTTTTGGCAAAAGTTTTACGCCGGGTGCCCTTCTTGACGCAACCCTCTGCATTTATCCGGGCTTGGGACCAGCTCAGGGAGACACTGGCCTGTGCCCCCCCGAGTCCGGCTCCAGGAGACACTGGCCCGTGTCCCCCCGAGTCCTGCTCCAGGAGACACCGGCCTGTGCCACCCTGAGGCTGCATTAAGACAGTGAAACACATTGCTTTGAAAATTTACCTTTGAGATCCACAACTGTGACTAGGCCCCGTCAACGACCACCTGAGCCTCAGCCTAAGTGAACTAACAGGTGCAATAAGCCCTCAAATACAAGATTCATCTCAGAAATCAATTTGACTTCACTTGAAATAAAGATGCCTGCAGAAAAGATAATTCTAAATACAGTGGCATTAAGTGATGCGATTAAAAGGCTTTGGTTGTTTTCTTTTTCCCTTTTACAAAATGGGTCTAGTTAGCTTCTTCCCATTGTTTTGTGGATAAGTGTATTTTCCTCTCTTTCAGGCACAGACAATTTCAGGCATATCATAGAAATCATCAGCAAAGGGAAAGTACTTGTTTTGATGTAGAACTTGTTGAGGGTCGCAGTCAGACCCAAAACAAAGACACAAGACTTCTGCCTGGGTTCTCTCAATGTTCTCTTGCCTGTGGGCTCTTGGTATGTTCTCCTTTTTCTGCGCCCTGGGTTCTCTCTTCATGTTCTCCATGTTCTCCTGCCTGGGCTCTCTTTGTGTATTCTAACCTTGTTCCCCTCATTGGGTTCTGTCCAAGTTCTTCTGCCTGGGTTCACTTTGTCTCTCTCTCTCTCCTTCCTGGTTTCTCTGATTATTCTTCTGCCTGGGTTCTCCCATGTCCTCCTGCCGAGGCTCTCTCCGTGTGTTCTCCTCATTCTCCTGCTGAGGTTCTACACATCCTAGGTTTTTTCCAGATTTTCCCACCTGGCTTCTCTCTATGTGTCTGCCTGTGTTCTATCCGTTCTCCATATTTTCCACCCTGGGTTCTCTCTTATTGTTCTTTCCATGTCCTCCTGCATGGGTTTTCTTTGTTCTTCTGCCTGGGTTCTCTCCTTGTTCTGCTGCCGGAATTCTCTCTGTTCTCCATGTCCTCCTGCATGGATTTTCTCTGTTTTCCTGCCTTGTAACCATATTTCAAGACCTCCCCATTAGAAGTGTTGCACACACCAAGGATTGCAACACCAATACCTTTCACTGAATCAAAACATCGAACATGTGCTGTCCCTCTGATGGACTCATTCCTGATCCTATCCATCCTCCCTCCTCCGAAAGAGAACCTTGGCATCTTCATCATTGTTACCTCAATGCTTCTGTCTCTTCTGTTGGAGGTATCGAACCCCACCGGTTTCATATGCCCATTCCCTGAACCCTTCTTAATAGGAAAAATAAGATATAATTTTTTTTTCAATTCAAAACAGGCATTTTCAGCGTGGCTCAAAAAAAAAACGGCGATTTTTCGTTTATGTGTTAAAAAATATGATTTTCTTTAAAAAGCAGAACTCTGAATAAAAAAAAATACTAACAAGAAAAACATTAATTCTTTTCAACCCATAAAATATTTATGGTTTATTATTTTATGCGCTATTCAGAGATAAATAAAGTTTTTTTGTTGGATTTATATGGTACTGGGGTTCAAAAATGTGCAAATTTAATGTATGTCTTTCGATTATTGTTAAGTTTTAACTAGTTTTTGTATTATTTCCCTCCCCAAAAAACTTTTTTTGAATAAATTCATGAAATTAATTTTGCTCATATGACAAAAAGAAGTGATGCCTTTGATAAAATATTAAATTGATCTATTATTTCTCATGCCATTTGTCATCACAAATCATATGAGTTGGTTGTGTGTCTTGACCTCCGCCGAACCCCTGAGAATGACTCACCGAACCCCTGGGGTTCGATCAAACCCAGGTTAAGAACCACTGCTCTAAACCATACAACATCACTGGTCTCACCACTGCCTTGTACATCTTTCCTTTCATTTTGGCTGATACTCTTATCACATATGACCCCTGACACTTTTCTCCACCTGCTCCATGCTGCTTTAACACGGATCTTCACCTCTCCATTGATCTGGACTGTTCACCCTAAGTAATTAAAACTCTCCACCTTCTTTATTTTTACTCCACCATTCCACTTGGATTCCCTTCCTTCACACAAGTATTCTGTCTTGCTGCGGCTAACCTTCTTTACTCTCCTTTCCAGAGCATACCTCAACCTCTCTACAGATATCCATGTCATCTGCAAACACAATGATTCATGGCGATTCATGTCTAACCTCATCTGTCAGCTTGTCTGTCATCACTAAAAACAGAAAGGCGGTCAGAGCTGATCCCCGATGTAGTCCCACCTCCACCTTGATCTTCTGTGTCACACCTAAGACACACCTCACTACTGTCTAACAGCTTGTATACATGTCCTGTACCTGTCTAATGTACTTCTCTGTCACTCCAGACTTCATCAAATAGTGCCACAGTGCCACAGTTCCTCTCTCTGCACCCTGCTGTATGCTTTTTCTAAGTCTACAGAGCCGCAATGCAGCATCCTCTGACCTTCTCTATACTTCTCTACTGTAGGTGGAAGCTGAACTTTGGAACATGTTATCATCTGATATCCTATCAATGTAGAATGGAACGACTGAACAATGCCAATTGTGCTGAATATGTGTTCACCTGTACTGAAGAGAGGACAGACTGACTCTGTACACATATCTGGAGATTTCAAAGTGAGCATCGATCCTATGATACATACTGTGCTGTACCCACCACCAGGTATTGATAACCTCTTGGTTACGCCAGCAGCTGGAGAGAAGTTCTTAAAAGATTAATTTAGCATGAGTGTACCAACAAATGCATATAGGAGTTATACAGGAAACTTCTCACAATCAATACCCATAAAGGACTGTTAAGACAGACTTGTGTTTGGTGTTGCACCAGTTCCAGCGATCTGGCAGAGGGTGATGGAACAAGTGCTTCAAGGTGACCCAGGTACAAAATGTTATCTTGATGCCATTATTGTGACAGGCAAAAACTATGAAAAGCATTCAGACAACTTGAGTAAAGTGATCACTAGACCAAGTGAGTGTGGTCTGACAGCAAAAAAGAGCAAATGATAAATTCTTTAAGAGAAAAAATCTCAGACTGTCGTTGACAAATATAGCTTACATAAATCGCAAGAGAAGGCTGAAGCTGTGCTAAATGCACCTAAACAAAGAATGTGAGACAGCTGAGGTCATGTTTAGGACTTGTAAGCAACTGCAATAGCTTCTTACCTTCATACCTTATATCCACTAAATGCATTGCGGCAGGTCGGAGCAAAATAAATATAAAAATCAAAAAGATTGATGACATTAGATATGCTGTTGACCGACTATGACCATTACGACCTATCAGACTGTCTTGTGATGACAGCCCATATGGAATTGGTTGTGTACTGTCTTGGTTCAAGATAAGTAACAAGGGCAGAAGGTAACTATGCATAGAGCAACAGAGAAGAACTTTGCCTTTTATGGGGAATTAAAAAGATCAATCATTACCTCTACAGACAAAGATTCACCCTGGTAACTGACCATCAACCGCTTGTGCTTTAACCCCCGAAAAGGAATTCCACCAATAACAGCTGCTTGCTTACAGGGATGGCCACACACTGTTGAAATTGAACATATAAAGGGACCAAACAACAGTGTAATGCAGACGGTTTTTAACGCCTGACACTGCCAATAGTGGAGATAGAAAAGACTTCTCCAGACCCTGTGGCGGTGTTCCATACAACAATAGTGGAGCAGCTGCCCATGACAAATGCAGAGCTCTAGAGTCACACTCAAAATGACCCTCCACTGTCCAAGCTGTATGAAATAACAATGCGAGATGACCAGATGACCAGATGGACAGCTCACGGTGACCCCAGGTTTCCTCAGTTGTCATCCTGGTGGGAACAACTCTGTTTGCCAGGGGACATTACTATGTGGTTCCCCTGTTGTAGTTTACCTGAAGCTGTGAGCCACTGTTAGAGACTCTTCATGACGGACACCTTTGCAAAGTTAAGATGAAAAATCTCGCCAGGAGCTATGTTTGGGGATGGATAAACAATTGGATGAAATTGCCAAAGGCTTCACAGGCTCCCATGTGATTCAAAATACACCAACACCTGCTTGTCCCCAATCCTGGGACTGGTTGTCTACATCCTGGAAAAGGGTTGATACTGATCTGGCCAGGCTGTTTATGAACTTAATATGCCTGATAGCTGTGGATACTCATTCCAATTGGCCAGAAGTAATCTGATGAAATCAGCCTCTTCAGAAAAGACTGTAATTGCCCTTTTTTGCCAGAAATGGCCAACCAGAAAAATCACAGTTGAGTGACAATGGGCCACAGTTTACCTTAGAGTTGTTCCACTGTTCAAAAAAACAAATAGTTTCAAACATTTCAAGTCAGCACTGCACCACCCAGCCACAAACAGATTGGCTAAAATGTGCGTCCATACATTCAAGAAATCAATCAAAGCAATGGAAAGACAAGACATCTATTCAGTAGAAGGTGGACAATTTCCTATCTGTCTTCAGAAAGTCATTTCATTTATGCAACAATGAACAAAACAGTTGCAACGCTGTTCCAATGATGACCTCCTCTAGCCAAATTGGAGGGGAGCAGTGTAGAATAAACAAATCAGTGCCCAATAAACAGGACAAATAAGAATGCAAGATACTCTGAAATTGGACAAGATATTCTGGCAAGTGACTACAGAGACAAACTGACATCCGAGAAAATATCCGCAAGAACATGTCAACTCATGGACACAGTTGATGGGCCATATACAAGATGACAAAGAGTGACATTCCAAAAACCCCAGAAAACCCAATCATACGACAACCACCAATGCTTTGAGGCTTGATTGGTTAGAATATGCTGGAATAAAACGTCACAGGTGAGCTGACAGTGAATTGCTGCATCATGCACCAGGATCCGTTGTGTGGCAAAGTCTTGAAAATGGAACATGTGATGAGCACCATAACACGAGCAATTGACTTTATCGGGGCCAAAGGTTTAAATCACCACCACCGGTTCAAACCTTATCTGGCGGATTTAAGTTAAAAATATGGTGGCTTGCCCAATCACACAGAGTTGCAATGGCTAAGCCAGGTTTAAGTGTTGAAAAGATGTTTTTAGTTATGTGAGGAGATCTGTGTGTTCATGGAAAGCAAAGGAAAAGACACAACCGAACTCTGAGAAAAAAAGTTGCTGTGTGAAATCGCATTTCTATGTTAAATCACAACCCACCTTATTACTAACATGTATGCTACATTGAGGGCTTTTTCAACCAAGCTATGACCTCAGGAGATTCAAATAGAGCAACGAAACTTCAGCCATTTTCCATCCAAGCTATGACAGAGTAGGTCACTTTAACGGGGAGCTTAAAAACTTGGCATACTTGGTGCCGACTTCAAGCAGGAAATTGCCGATTTCGAAGCCATGAAAAGCAGGTTTGCTTTGCCCAGTAATCCATTTGCAGGTGTCGTCGAAAGCACACCATTACACCTCCTAATGGAGCTGATAGAGCTCCAGTGTAGTGACACACTTAAGGCAAAATACAAGTCTGTGGGTGCAGCAATTTCCACGCCTTATCCCCTACAAAATGACCCAGCTGCACACCCAAGCAGCTGAAGTGCTCTGTTTGGCAACACAAACCTGTTTGAACAACTGTTCTCTTTGATGAAGATAAATATCCCACAGGACTTTTCTTAAACCTTGATGAACACCTTCACCCAATCCTGGGATTTCCTTAGCTCAGAACCTGACACCAAACATTGATGAACTTGTATCGAAGATGAGACGTCAATTACAGTGAAACCTTGACTTATAAATGAATGAACTTGTGATTTTACCATTGCTCAGTCAATTTTTTGCATCATGATGAGATCTGAGTTATCAGTGAACGAGCTTATGCCTCTCGCCACAAGTGTACAATGCATGAGAATGATGAATCACAGAGCAGCAAACTGAGCATTAAAGCATTTTCCGTTTTTCACTCAATTATATTTTTATAATTTCTCTCCTGCTACTACAGGATATATGATTATTCTTTGAGGCAATTTTCTGACTTTTTGGCAGTTCCATTAGAAAAATGTTTCCGCTTGAATTTAATCTGAAATATGTTCTGATGGGGACATAAGAAATTAATGAAACAAGTTTAACAAATGAGTTTATTATTAATGTTGTGGGCAGCATGGGGGCGCAGTGGTTAGCGCCTCAGCATCCTCTTGACCCTGACGGCAGGATAAGCGGTAGGTAATGGATGGATGGAATAATGTTGTTTTACAGGCAATAACTTATAGGCATTGTTAGTTCCAGGTTCAATATGTACCAGGTCATTTCAATAAACAGTAAACCTGTCTGGCTCTCGACTTCTAACAATTTTTTTAATTTTGTCCCACTGTGTTTTTGAGTTAGAAATCCCTTCCGGATGTCCGGAGCTATGCGCTCTTAAGGTTCTTGGTTATCCCTCTCACAAATGTTTTTCCTCACTGATTGCTTAGTTTGGACTCGCAGCGAGCTAAAGGAAGAGTCCTTGTTGTCCCAAATGTCTTTCATTAACAATAATAGAGGCCACTGTGCTAATGGGAACATGTCGATGGGATTTTTTTCTGGCTTTTCCCTTCCAGTTCGTCTGGAATATCTTAGAAGTCAGTGTTTGTCCTGTCATGAAGGAACACTGACGTGTGTACTCAAATTGTACCCAAAAGTCCTTTGAGTTTGCTGCTAGTTGTTTTCACTCAGCTGACCATCTGCTGATCTTTATTGATCAAAATATTATCGACACTTATTCCACTTTTGCGGGATATACTATTTCTTGTTCTTAATGCTAACCAAACATTTACATATGCACAGTCCAAAAACTGTGTGCCTTCCTACTCATCAGCAGCTTTTGTTTGGTTACCTGATGGTCAGATGTGCATGCAAAGAAATAAATACCAAAACAAATAAGTGACTTTTACAAAAAATACGTCCAGATTGATGGAGAATCAATTTAAGAAATATGTGATTGTTTTTGCTAATATTTTCTTAAGGATTGGCCAGGGATTTGTCTGTGGAGGTTCTCAGTCATCCAGGTCAGGGTGAATTTTTGTCATCTTCTTGTCGTGGTAACTGGACTTGATTTTTTCTTCTCTTGAAGATGTTTCACTCCTCATCCAAGAGGCTTCTTCAGTTCCAATGACCTGTGGGGAGTCTCTGAATATAACTGCCAGGGTTGTCCAGGGTTATGTGGATTTTCCCCAATGTTGCTAAGGGTGTGGACAAAACTGATAAAGGATCCATCGAGGCCACCCCAGTTGGCATTTATGTTTTGCAAGCTGACTGCGATGCCATACCAGATGACATCGGCATCATGATAAAAGGCCAGGTGGTCCACCAGCTCTGGATTAAAAGTATCCATCCATCATCTGCCACTTATCCTGCACTCAGGGTCGCGGGGGATGCTGGAGCCTATCCCAGTTGTCAAAGATGTTTTGTTTTCTTCACTTTTCTCTGAAAGATGTACAGTGTTTTAGGTGACACAGGATTAGAGTTGCAGAATATCTCTGGAAACTGGAAAAATTGTAAGAATGAACTGAGCATTGGGTAATAAAGCGTGGAAATATAATCTAATTAAAATTATTCTTATATAATACGATACATCTCTGTAAATTCACACAAGCAAAAAGTAATATGTAAATAGAATGTGAGAAAAGCATGATAGCTTGACATATGCAGATCGTTAAACGTGATTTACATTGTGTTGCCAAAACGTAACCTGATTTTATGGAACCACTTTCAAAATTTTTTAGCATGTTCAGTTACCAGGATAAGATTTGACAATGCTTGACCACAACTTGGTTGACAGAGAACCTCCACCAACCCAGACAAAATGACTGAAACAATAAAAGATTTATGACAACCGCTGTATTGAAAATACTCTTTTTCTGACCACTTAAAATTTGACTCTGAAAATCTCAGTTCACCTCTGGAATATTAAGTCCTTTTGTAAACAAACAAATGTTGATGAAATACTGAGCTTTACTTTCTTTGTTGAATCTGACCAATCCACAGCTGAAAACAGGAATACCATAAAACCGGCTATCTCGACCTGATAAGACAAAGCTGGGAACCAGTGGGCGCTCATAGCGGTCCGACCGGAACCTGGCCAGGAGACCCGACCCACCCAGAACCCCATGTCACAATTGATTGTGATGAACAAGTTAAAAATTAGATTGCAAGCTGCCAAAACCAAACTTCGTCTTAGCCTTTGAAATATTTCATTCATACCTCACACACAAAAACACAGTCTTTCTCAGATCCAAGCACAGTCTTACAAAGACCTGGGAACATAGGCTATTCGACATGTATGGAACTTGATCGGACATCTGGTTATGATTTAGTGTTCCTAACCACACCAGTTCAGTTGGGTCCAGTCACAAAGTCTCCAGGTCATTTTGGGGTACAAACATGTGGAACTGTCGAAGACCTCTACGTTGATGCCTGGCTCTTCAGCAATGAGCTAGGACTCACTAAGGAGGTGAAAGAAACAAAAAAACACACCAAAATATGCACAATTCCTTCACATTCATCATAAACCAAGCTGTTGAACAGGGAGAATGTTCTACAGTAAACAGACCCAGGGTCCTGCAGCAGCAGCCCCATTCTTTTTATTTCACTTTAATAGCAGTTTAAGAAGCTCATTACTTCCTTGGTTTATGTGTCAGAGCAGCTTCACATTCCAACTTATCAGCACCGATAAGAGACACATAAAGAGGATGAACAAGGCCCTTGTGTCCGCGTGTCGGCATGCCAATGACTCATATGCAAACAAGTATGTGCAAATGTGTGTGTGTGTGTCTGCACCTGCTTCCATGGAAGGAAACATCTGCTGCAGGGTGTCAGGGGCCACCTGTCGGACTACATCCTGCGAGGATCTGGGGACTTTTGGAGCTGAAGTTGCTGCAGCAGGATGATGGCGACCTGGCTGTGTCATTCAGTCATTCCTAAAGGGTAAAACCTGCTCCATGTCACGTGAGTAATCACCATCTAAGTGTCTGAGCCTGGACATCCGGGCCAGATCTTCCTGGTTGTGGTTCCGGATACCATCTTTAAACCACACACTTCCGGTTTCAGTGGTGGGACTACATGACATCAATTAAAAAAAAACACACACACACAAACACAACAAAACAATGATTCAGTTTCCTAAAAAAAACAACTGTCAGTTCTGATTTTCAACACGGGACTTCAGGAGGCCCCATGCTCTCTCTCATCGGACTGTGAAGGTCCTCGCTTTACTTGTTCCCCAAGAATTGCTCTCTTGCAACCAACTCAGTAAAGTCTTGAATACTTGCCCTGTCTGTTTGGAGTTGATGCTGCAACTGGGAGCATACCCCACCCATTACAATGTGAGCTGTTTCCTAACCAAAGCCAATGCTAAACCTCATTAAGCTAAGGTTAGCATGAACTAAATTCGAAAAGTAGTAAAGAAAAAAAATTAATTCGCAAAATAAAACAGTATAAAAACAATAACCCAGGTATTGCCTCTACAGGGGTTGCCAATACAAACATATATTTTTACATATATATGTTTTCATGATTTTTATTCAGCTTCAACTGCAAATTGTTTTTCATTATGTTTCACCTCGAGATGTTACACGCTTTACGTCAGTTTTCATTATCGCTTGATCCATACTACCAGAAGTGGCTGCAACCATTTTCAAAAATAAAAGCCAAAAAGGAATCAAGACCCCCAAATTTCAGACAGTTGAACATTTTTTATTTGTATGACAGTAATAGCATTTCAACAAAGCAGATACTATAACGGGCCTAAATATATTGACATGTGTTGGTGGGAGACTTGCAGAACAGTCTCCCCAGCATCCTTTGCTTTGGCAATCGGAACTTTGCTGGCCTTCAATAAACTGCGCATTGACGCATTTTTATCCAAGACAGCAATAAGACAATAATGAAATAAATTATTCATTGAAAATAAAGGTAAACAGCTTATTTGCATTTCTTTTTAAGAATATCCAACTGCAAAACAATTGACCATGATGGCTCAGCTGTGACGGAAGTGACTTTATTTCAATGTGCCATGACATTTACATTAAAAATTGAGGAT
Organism: Fistularia tabacaria; assembly: GCA_901007705.1. Classification (NCBI taxonomy): domain Eukaryota; kingdom Metazoa; phylum Chordata; class Actinopteri; order Syngnathiformes; family Fistulariidae; genus Fistularia; species Fistularia tabacaria. The sequence continues at coordinate 10,838 of CAAKHD010012243.1, forward strand.
GAGCTAAATTTATTTTATCATTTTATGCATTTCTCATTTTGTTTCATTACCATTGATTTAATAGTTATACAATAAAATGACAGACATATCAAAGATGCAACACTTGCACTTACCAACACTGATCTTCTCCACAGTGCCTGCTTATTTGAAAATCAAATCCATCCTCCTTTTTTTCTCAAGAAGACTTCAATGGCTCAGTTGTACAATTTATTTGTATGTTCCAGTTCCATCAACAAGTCCTTTTCAATGGACGAATGCTGAAAGCTGTGTCTATCCGGTTGTGTTTCTGCCATCAGCTTTGATACACTTTAATGCTGAGAATGAAGCTCAACAGAGGCAGTGGACACAGGCATAGTCACAGACAAACAGGCCGATGCGTAAGGTTGTCCCATACTCTCACTCGGATTTTTGCTTCGAAGAAAATCACCCAGATCAGTGGTACTTTTCCCTTCAAAATCAGCCATATACAGCAAAACCTGTTGGGAGCAAACAAATCTCCGGGTAAAGTTAAGATATTTTGCAAAGTCCCACCTTTCCAGGTCACACAAGTGCCTATCCAATCATGGGCTACACACCTTTCCAGTTGAGTGTAGGACCTTCTATCTGGCCTTGGTGCCTCTGACTCCTCAGACTCGAGATCTGACTGGCTTTCGCAACTGACTGTCTATTCACTTACAGCACATGGGGGTATGCTCTGCTGATTCAGATTTCAAGGAACCTGACAACACAAGCTAGCTGAAATAAGATTGGATAAAAACTCTAACATAAAATACAACACTGGAAGCAGCGCAAACTTCTTCTTCTTTTCCTTTTGGCTTTTTCCTTCAGGGGTCGCCACAGCGAATCAAGCTTCTCCATCTAACCCTATTCTCTGCATCCTCATCTCTCACGCCAACTACCTTCGTATTCTCTCTCACTATCTCCATAAATCTTCTCTTCGGTCTTCCTCTAGCCCTCCTGCCTGGGATCTCCCATTCCAGCATCTGTCTACCAATAAAGTCCCTATCCCTCCTCTGTACATGACCGAGCCATCTCAGCCTGGCTTTTCTGACCTTCTCTCCAAAACATGTAACATGAGCTGTCCCCCTGATGGACTCCTTTCTGATTGTATCCATCCTCGTCACTCCTAAAGAGAACCTCAACCCTGATGAAGTCCCACCTCCACCTTGAACTTCTCTGTTACACCTACAGCACACTTCACCACTGTCTCACAACCAGCCTGCATGTCCTGGACCAGTTTAACATACTTCTCTGCTACTCCAGACTTCCTCATACAAAACCAGAGTTCTTCTCTCGGTTCCGTCGTATGCTTTTTCTAGGTCTACAAAAGCGCAATGCCGCTCTCTCTGACCTTCTCTGTACTTCTCTATTAGCATTCTCAAAGCGAATACTGAATCTGTAGTACTCTTTCTAGGCGTGAAGCCATACTGCTGCTCACAAATACTGACTTCTGCTCTCAGTCTAGTTTCCACTACTCTTTCCCGGAAGCAGCGCAAAGAAGTGGATATAATATGATTGGTGTGGCGTGTCGAGGAGGAAATGACGGCGGAGTTGTGGAGTTCAAACTTTAATGCATAGACACACATACAGGATAATTCATCTTCCCTCGAGAACTTTCGGGAATGCCAGAATGCCAGGATATATACACTCCATAACCACGGCCCCCAAGCCCTCAGTCCCTGGGTGAGAGGCCACACCCTTTAGTGTACCCACACAACCCCCCCTGTACACAAAGAAGGGACTCAGGGCAACAACTAATCCTTCATGGGAGGCCTGAGCAATCCGAAACTGCTGCGGCGTCCCTCCGTCTGGACATCAGGGGGCGCCGGACACTGGATTTGCGGAGGTGCTGCTGGAGTCCTGGAAGGGGGTCGACCACGGTGAGGAACCTCCAGTACGCGTAACGGCCCATCGTACGGGGGCCGGAAGTTGTTGCAGGAAGACATATTGAAAAAGGAATCTGCCATTGGTGGATCCGAGTTGCGACAACCTGTCCTCCATAAGGTCCCCAGCCGCCCAGTCGTTTAAACCTGGCAGAGAAAGTAGCCTGTCCGCTCGCGACGTGAGTAAGCTAACGTGGCGGTCTGCTGGTCCAGCGCCGCGTCGACCAAAAAGTACTTCGTCTCCTCCAACACGATTCTCCACATGCTGCAACCAAGCAGCTAGGTTGGTCAGCCATACTGCTGCTCACAAATGCTGACCTCTGCTCTCTGCTTGTTTCCATGACTCTCTCCCATAAATTCATTGTATGGCTCACCAACTTTATCCCTCTATAGTTACCGCAATTCTGCACATCCCCCTTATTCTTGAAAATGGGCACCATCACACTTCTTCTCCATTCCTCAGGCATCTTCTCACTCACTAAGATCCTGTTGAATAGTATAGCCAGAAACTCGACTGCTGCCTCTCCTTGACACCTCCATACCTCCACAGGTACATCATCAGGACCAACTGCGTTTCCACTCTTCATCCTCTTCAATGCCCTCCTCACTTCACTGCTACTAATCTCTGCTACTCTGTGGTCTACAATAGTCACCTCTTCTTCCCTTCCCTCTCTTTCATTTTCCTCCTTCATCAGCTCTTCAAAGCACTCTTTCCATCTTCCTATCAATCTTCTAGCATCTGTCAATACATTTCGCTCTCTATCCTTAATCACCTGGACCTGCGGTACATCCTTTCAATCTCTATCTCTCTGCTTTGCCAAAATGCATAAATTATTCTCTCCCTCCTTACTGTCCAGCCTAGTATTCAAGTTATCATACAACCTTTGTTTAGCCTTTGGTAGCTCTACCTTTACCTTGCGCTGCATCTCCCTGTACTCCTGTCTGTTCTCTTCAGTCCCCTCAGTGTCCAACTTCTTCTTTGCTTACCGCTTTCTCTGTATATACTGCCACGCTTCCTCATTCCACCATCAAGTCTCCTTATCTATTTTCCCCAGATGAAACACCAAGTACTTTCCTACGTGTCTCTCTGATCACATTAGCTATCGCGGTCAAGTCATCTGGATGATCTCCCTAACCACCCAGAGCCTTTCTCAACTCCTCCCTGAAAACCATACAAGACTCCTCCCTTTCCAGCTTCCACCACTTTGTCCTCTGCTCTGACTTTGGCTCTTGATCTTCCTTGTCACCAGAGTCATCCTACAAACCACCATTCTATGCTGTCTGGCTACACTCTCACCTACCACTACTTTGCAGTCACTGATCTCTTTCAGATTACCTCGTCTATGCAAGATGTAGTCTACCTGCTTGCTCCTTCCTCAATTCTTATAAATTATGTTCCTGTCTTTTCTCCATCCTTTGTGCAACATCTACCACAATTTGTCCCTCTGCGTTCCTATCCTGGATACCAAACCCACCCATCACTTCTTCATCACAGCTATTGCCTACACCAAGATGTCCATTGAAGTCTGCCCCAATGACCACTCATCTCTGGGGATATTCTGCATCACTTCGTCTCAATCATTCCAGAACTTCTCCTTTTCCTCTGACTCACATCCCACCTGTGGGGCATAGTCACTAAGAACATTGAGCATCACACCTTCATTTTCCAGTTTCAGACTCATAAGACTATCTGGCATTCTTTTCACTTCCAGAACATTCCTAACAAACTCCTCTTTCAAGATCTCCTACTCCATTTCTCTTCCTGTCAGTACCATGATAGTACAACTTAAAACCTACTACGAAGCTTCAACCTGGTCTCCTGTACACACAGCATATCCACCTTGCCTCTGTACACCATGTCAACCAACTCTCTACTTTTTCCTGACATCGGAAGAGCACACGTCTGAACTCCAGTCACAT
>CAAKHD010012243.1:20069-36836 GCA_901007705.1 Fistularia tabacaria
TGTGTGTGTGTGTGTGTGTGTGTGTGTGTGCGTGCGTGCGTGCGTGCGTGCGTGCGTGCGTGCGTGCGTGCGTGCGTGCGTGCGTGCGTGCGTGTGCGCGCGTGCGTGCGCGCACGGGCCTCTGGACTCATCAGGAATTTGATTGATTAAAATGTTGTGAAAACCTCTTGAAAATCAGCCAGAAATCACATGAAGGAAAACAAGATGAAATCTTAATAAATTGCTTTTGAATCTTGAGAACTAATTTTAAAAATTGTGCAAAGTATCAAGTAGAAATTAGAATGATCTCCTCAAAGTACCAAGGATGACCGCAACATTTGAAGTGACCCTTTGAAAGCATGTAAAAACAATTAATCTGCGATGAAGTAGCTTAACCTCAGTACGAATTTACTTTAGAAATTCAATAAATTGCTTAAAAAATGCACAAGAAAAATTTTAGAGCTTCAAATTTAAAAAACCAGCACAAATAACATTTCATAATAAAGGCCCCAAAAATCAACAAACAAACAAAAACAGAAATACCTTGCCTCCCCAAAACAGCGATCCAGACAGAAATCCCCCCGAGATGTGCTAAAATGATCAGCAATAAATTCCCTAAAGAGCAACCCATAGAAAAACCTCCCATAAAATATTCAAATTAATTCAATTTCACAGAGAGAGTCCAGAAAATACATCAGGCAATAATCCTCTAAAAAATGTTCTCTTTCTCCCGGGGACCGGGTCCTGGACAATGCATGTCGGCCGATGGACGGCGTGTATCGGGCCCGTGGGGGCCACTGCATCCGTGTTGACGTATGTATCTGGGACACTCATGAATTGACTTCAGTAAAACCCCTCCATTGTCCTCCGTCAGTCACGGCCCTCTGGCTGTTTGGGTCGCTGGCATCTTTTCCATGAAAGGGACGGACGGACGGGGGGGACGACAACTACCCTTTCAAATTAAAAAGTGCCGCCTGCTTGTAACTCTGAGATTTTCTGTCACGAGGGAGGAATATTTTTAGGCCAAAGACTCTTCCCCTCCTTAGTCTTCTTCGTCTTCTCTTCTTCCTCTCCATCTTTTTTCCCCTCCTACTTCATCTTACTTTTCCTCTTCTTCTGAATGATGGTGAAGCAAAAACAAACCCTACCCCTCTCATGTCCCGAGGGGGGGGGTATTTTTAGCATGGCCCTGTCCCGCCCTAACCCCTCAGTCTGTTTGGGATGGAGATGGCGTTTCAGCTTGTTAGGAGCCAGACACCTTGGGAGCCAGAGTGGAAGTTTGAAAATGATTGAAATCCAATGCTGAGGTCACAACCCTCAAAGAACACCCATACAAATATTATTATTATTATTATTATTATTATTATTATTATTATTATTATTATTATCATGCTGATTATTGTCATTATGTTTGATATCTTTGATTATTTAGAAGTCTATATGAAAATATATTTGATAAAAAAGAAAAAAAAATCATAAATGATGACATTTTTTCTTTTAATTCAGTCATTTATTACAAAGTAATGCGAAAATATACCAAGGAGGTGAGAAGAGCATATGACCTTGAGAATCAACCTAAATGAATTAGAAAATGTCAAAATCTAAAAAATAACCCAACAAAATACCTTGATGAGTGAAAAAAAATCAGCTAGAAATTCATAAAAAAAAATAGAAAATTCTAAGAAAATGAAGGCGTTAAAATGACCTGGATAAAAGGAAGGAATCGCATCGAAAAACAGCAAGAAATTCCACAAAATTCACCGTCAGCATTAAATATAATTAAATATCAAGAAGATTAGAAAGATAAGAAATAAGATGAAAAACACCAGAACAGCAGCAAGAAATGTGTACAGCAAAACAGAGGGAGAAGTCTGGAAATCAGGATCTCATGATCAACAGGATTCATCAAGATGTTTAAAATTCTTTAAAAAATATGTAGAAAACCTATGAAATAGCAGTTTGTTGCTGCAACCAATGCCAGACAGGAATGCCAAACAAATCAGGAAAGAAAGGAATACAGAAATAATAACAATAATAATCTAAGGAGCTGCCTCTCCGGGGCTGAAAGTGGCCTGAGACATTTGTACTCCCCTTCAGGAAGGAACCAGGCTTGTTGTTCGTGGCGGTGAACAAACAACTACCTGTGGAATTTTAGGAGGTGGTCAGACCGAACACTTTGGGAAGCATTCAGGAAACATGTTGAACCAGGACTTACTTCAGCCAAAATAATAAAACTAAAAAAAACAGCAGCAGGAAATCTGATTCTCCCTAAATTCTGAGCAAAATCTTAAAGGGACTACGATCTTAAAGAATGAGGAAAAAAAGGTAAATTGGATTGCACCTGTGTGCCTTTAAGCATTTTTCATTCTTTTTTTTAAGGGTTTTACCTTAAGGGTTTAGCACCTTAAAATGAGTGGTGTCCCTTCAACTGGCTTCACTGTAGACAGCAAGGGAAGAATTTCACTGTACAGGGAAACATGTTTCCTGACTGAACACACGACAATAAACTCTTTGAAACACTTCAACTTGAAGAATAAACAAAGGGCTTTTTCAAAGAGGTCGGATGAAGTGGGAGTCACGATACTCAAACCAATAATAGAAAAAAAAGAGATTCTTCAGTTTGATAGAAGTTTGTGCTAAGTGTGTCCTGTAGAACATTCCAATGGCTGACAAAAAGAGCAAGTAATAACAGAGATAATCCAGGAGAAATTACCTCTCAGTTGAGGAAATCAAGTAAAAACCAGCAGGATGTGACAGAGACAGTCTGTAAGAAATGAGTGGAACACAGCAGGAAGTTGTATGGGGACCAGCAGGAATCTACGAAAAAAAATCTGGGGAAAAATTAGAAGAATTTATGTAGTAAAAAACTCAGTGGGAATTGAAAATGTGTGTTCGTGTGGGTGTGTAAGTTGAGCATCACTAGTCTTGAAGCCGTTTGTCTGTTGTCTGTTTCGTGTGACCTGTGTGTGTGTGTGTGTGTGTGTGTGTGTGTGTGTGTGTGTGTGTGTGTGTGTGTGTGTGTGGTTCTGGGCTGGGGGTATCATCAGGAGGCAGGAACTGTTCAATTCTCAGTAACCAGTAAACTACTTCCTGTTCCTTGTTGGGTTCTTAAACATCAGAAGCTGAATTTTGGAGCACATATTTCCAGGCAGACGGGTTCATGTACACGCGCGAACGCATTCACACACAAGCAAACAAGCAAGCAAGCAAGCATGCAAGCAAGCACGTACGCACGCACGAACGCACGCACGCACGCACGCACGCACGCACGCACGCACGCACGCACGCACGCACGCACAACCCCCAGTGTTTCACTGCTCTGCTGTTGCTCTTTTCAGTGAAAGGTAGCTGCGCTAATAAGTTCAGCTCTCTCCATTGGTTGCTCTTCGGACGACAAGGGTTACTCCTTTGTGTGCCCCACCGTCACTCTGCCTCCCAATTACCAGATTTACGCACGCACGCAGGATTGTGCGTGTACCCACACACACACACATACACACCTTAATCCAGATTCAGAGTGAATTTTAAATGCTTTCCATTAAATTCAGAAAAGATGGCTCTTCTCTAAATGGTAAAGTGATCTCTGCACCTCTCGTATGTTGTTATCTATACATGAAATGGAAAATGCATTATACAGTGAGGGCTGGAAATTAGCCAGCTCCGTCTGAAAAGTATTGAATTCGAGCTTTGATAATTGAAATAAGAATTGGCCGGCTACCGCCAAGCGTCAAGAACCACCACTGGTCAGATGAGACATTAAGAGAGCGACAAAAAAAGGAGTAAAAATAGAGCTTTCAGCGATAACTTGGCAATGGAAATCGGCTTTTAGTGCGCACTGCACCAAAAATAAGTCTGAGAGGCCCGGTGTGGATTCGCTAATGACACATCATTAAAAAGTAAAATATCTTCCAGTTCAATGGGATGTTCATTTGGGTGGTTTCCTTGGAGCTGGCTTCTTTCACACCGCGCTTGAAAGTCCTCAAATGTAGAAAACATCTTTATATTTAGACCTGTAATGCACAGGTGACATTTTCAACAAGAATCTGGAGATTATCGGTGGGCGTCGAGTGGCCTGCGGCCGCGAAATCTCTGTTTGGCTGCTGCCGTCTAAATGCCAGCTTCCATCTTTGCTGTGCTAAAGTTTAAGGAGTGAAACATGACAGAGAGAGAGAGAGTCAGCGGGCAGACAGTGTTAGTCAGCCCGCCGACATGCAGCCGAACCCCTGCCAGACTATTAGCAAGTGTGCTTGTGTTGGTAAAGGTGACAGAGCCCCGAGTGTCAATCCTCCAAATCCCAGAATTCCTAATTCACGACGAGGTCACGCATGGTCTTGGCCAATATTCTTTGCAAAGCACAGCCTTTCGAGTAGGGGGGTCATCAGATGGTCGCCGGTGCCAGAGTAGGTTCTGAAAAACAGGAAATGCCAAGCAGATAAAGCTGCTAGACTGCCGTAAACGAGCGCACAATGTGTCTGTGTGTGCGTGCGTGCATAGGCGTGCTCGCGTGCACACGCACCCACACTCGCACGGTGACATTTCACATCTCCACAGTGAATCTGGGAGCATCACCAGGCTGAACCGAACGAATCCGAGCCGTCCTAATTCATCTCCCTGTCTTTCACTATCTCTGAGAGCCCTGATGGCATTTTCAAACTTTCAGCCCCTAAAAAAAAGAAAAAAAAGAAAAAGGCCCCTCTCCTTGGCCTGTTCTGCCATTTTGAGATTAGTCTTATTAACTATTCTACGCATTTACGCCTTTTGTCTAAATGGCCTTAAAAGTCAGTTCCATCAGATATCCACTCTCTTATGCAGTCCCACCCCGCCGTCGCAATCACAGAGTGGACCACCAGATGCCCTGATGGCTGCGATGATTGAAGGAACGCAGGAAGACAGAGAAGACGCAAGAAAATGTTGTAAGCGTGAATTTTGATGAGAGAATCCAGTCTTTCAAACTGATAATCAGTAAAGTGGAAATGATAGAAGATATTATTCTCCTGGCTGGCCGGCACCAAGTCGGTTACCAAATCCATCCCCTTCTGATGCAGACCTGGAAAATAATTCTGACACTGACATACTGCCTCGGTTGTCTGCTGTTCAACAAGCTGGCATTAGACAGGAAGTGCAATACAGTCACATTTTGGAATACCCCTTTTGTTAGTCTAGTGTAAACAGCTGGTGATGTTGAGAGCCCTCCATTTCTAATTGGAAATAATATAACCTTGTTTAAACATCACGGAGCAGGATCACTGTGCAAATGTATTGAGCCCTAAAGTTCCATTAAGAGAAGTACCATTAACTAAGAGAGGGTTACATGTAACTAATACTACAGTCGTCATGTCTGATTCCATGTGCGTCTCAGTTAACTAACCCATGCTAACTTGCTAATCTAGCTGATTCCCGGTCCTGATCCCAGGCCGTTTCACTCAACGCCCAAGTTTCCACCTTAAACAACTACAAACGTCCCACGGTTGCTTTTCTCTCTCTGCTTCCACACTCTGGTTGGAAACTGCTGTGAGGGAAGTGAAGGTTACCAGTAAGGAACAGGCAGAACATGTCTGTATCGATAGTTAATAATTGGGATATTAGGTAATCACAGTCTATTCTCTAATGCTAATGCTATGTCCATTGCTACATAAGCCAGCTACATGTCTTGTTGGGAAGCGTCTTAGCCCACTTCTGCCCACATTTTAAAATTGCTGCAAGGCCTTTCTATGGCTGTTGAATGGCAAATTGCTGCTTAAAATAACAGGTTTGAGGTCCGTCCACCAAATCCACTCTATGATTATTGGATTGAAAACATTTATCCGTCTCAGATTCTCACACTTGAGTGTGTCAGCTCAGAAGATAACACAGGCCCCCGGAATCTAGTACCTGTGGGGCTGGCCAGAACAGAAGCTTGTAAATAAAATAGGATGAAATCAAATAAAAACAAGCGAGGCAGACTCAGTCATGGTCCGAAACGTGTGTGGGCCATCAAGAGGGGAACCAGCCGCGGGAAAAATATAAATAAAATACAATCATTAACTTGCTCTGCTGCTCTTAATAATGAGCTGAGAGAGACGAGGGAGGGAGGCGTAAGAGTAGGTTGCCGTGGGGTTGCCGCGGCAACTGAAATTAGAACCTGGGATAACAAGAGATTTGAGAATATGTGGGATGACCCAGGTGAGATGGAGAGATGGGAAAAGGTGTGAGAGAGAGATGATCGGATACAGAGCCAGAATGAAGGTTCATTCCAGCGAGTGCAGCTTCTGCTTCCGTGTGCCGAACAAAATGTCTGCTCTCCTTTCAAAAAAAAATAAAATCCTCTCTTAAAGGTACTGCAGCGGCTCCTTGAGCAGCACAGGTGATGTATCCTAATGTCAGAATTTATTCTAAAATAAATAAATTAATAAATAAATAACACACTGAATTCAGCCACAAAGGCATTAATGCAACAAAGGGATTTTCGGAGGGAAAAACAATATTCGAACCTCCCGATCATTAAGTTAATGTTGGTTTTATAGCCTTTAATGAAAACGGGTCTCAGAGGGGTTCCTCGGTGCTCGTTCTGTGAAAAAAAAAAAAAACATTAAAACATGGCCGAGGAGTCGGGAGGGGGGCCTCACACATAAAAATCAGCAGAGAAAAAGCAGATTCATAATGAGCTACTCATCAGCCGACACCTTCCTGATATACAGACCACGGGTTTTGTAGCTCCGGCAAAAATTCCGAAGCATCATCCTCACATCTCAGCTGACAAATCCAAACCCGAGTGAGGCTGTCAGTCAACGGTCGCCTTCCTTCACTGCGCCGCCAACTGGAGGCTGGCAGTTTATGAGGTCTGGGTGTGAAGACCTAAAATGTCAATATTGGGCCCAGGGGAAGGAATAATTAAGGCATAAAGATCTAAAAGCGTTCTGACATATGGCCGGCCAGCTGTCATGGTTGCCTGCTCGCATCCGTGACGGTGACAACAAGGCCGCCATTGTGGTGACGTCCAGAGTGTTAAATGTCAGCTGACTTGAGCTACGACTGAAGCCACGCACCGACAATAAGAAAGGGGCTTGGCTTGAGAAACGGCGCCCAAAACACCCTGCAGGAGAGTGAAGGGGTGAATGTCTGGAAATCTGGCCCTATGATTGACAGGTGACCTGTCCAGGTTAAACTCTGCCCCTCATCCCCAATGTCAGCTGGGATTGGCTCCAGCTCCCAGTAACCAATAACCTGAGGGCAGTGATGAGCAATGGACAAAATGATTGAATGAATCAGTGGTGTCATTCACTCTGGGTATAAACATGATGGTTTAAAAAAAAAAAAAAAATTCACGCTTACAATCTGACTACCCCAAACACACAGATACGCACATGCGTACATACAAAGTATTGCCACCGGCATAAATTGCGTGGGACTTGTAGTTTAAACTCTCACCCCACGTATAAGAGGGTGATTGATAGATTTCCTATCAAAATTTGAGGCCACTGAGAATTGGCCATCACTCTGGGAAACTCGGAGGTGGGGGGGGGATCATCCAGCGGCAGCTGTGGTTCTTTCAAATCCCCCGCAGCGGATGTGAATTGAAAATGGAGTTGACAGCATTGGGGTTTTGGTCTTCTGCCATAGATGTAAATTTGTTTGGGTTTTTTTTTTTCTTGCGAGCCAAAAGGTAATGGCTGAATTTTGTATCAAGTGACCGGAGCGAGACCTGAGCCTTGGGTGACAGCCAGATTCATCGCAACCCCCTGCATCGAGGTGAGGCTCAGAGCCGCCAGTCCTCATTTACTTTATCATTTTACCAATAGATTAGTGCTTTTTGAAATAATACCAAAAATAAAACTGCGGGTTTGTCATCCGAACGCAGTCAGAGGTGGTTCTGCTGCAAAAACCCCCCTAAAGGGGAGCATTCAAAATCAAAAAATCTTTCCTGTGACTTAGAAAAGCACCTTTGAGTCTCTCAAAGTTTCCCTCTCGTGAGAATGAAGACCTGAAAACGCCCCCAGCCCTCCGCCGAGGGGCTACCGGACACCGCAGTTTTGTCAGCGGGTGAGGACTGGCTGCAGGGTTGAGCATCTTGTTGGACATGAGAAACAGGAATTCCTCCAGGGAAGGGATAAAGGAACATGAGAGCGGCTTTGCTCAGAACCAGGGGACACGCTCCTTTGTTGGCGCCGCCACCACCGCCGCTTTCATGATAACCACCAACCGTTTCCAATTCAGCTCTAATTTATCAACAAAAACCACACAGGAAGCACATTTTTTACAAATAAATCCGATTCCGGTCGTTGTCCTTTGCGTGGACTTTGCAGGACTCGGCGTCTTGGCACAGAGTCTAACGCCGTCCGTACTTTGACAACCCTCCCCTGCTGCTACTTGGCGGCGGCTGGAAATGCTGCGTTTTTCCGAGGAGGCTTTTCAGTGCCTGCATGCCCTTGGTTCACTTTGTTTTTCCAGCGCCGGTAAATAAGAGGTTAGCAGATGACAACATAGGCTCCAGAAGCTATTAAACCGCATTTCAGGGTCACTTCTTGCTGAGGTCTTGAGTCTTCACAGCGGTGGCCCTTTGCTCCGTTTCTGCACCCAACTCCTCCCCCCAACCGCTTCAGCGGTCCAGCCTTCTTTGTGATCTCAGCGGTGTATATGAAAGACCTGCATTCCCCCGCGGGCATCGCGGCCCCTCACTCAGGCGTTTCAGATCCAGCTCCTCTGACTGATCTGGAGTGACTTCAATTAACTGGATCACCCAGGTGTGGGGGGTGGGGGTTGGGGTGGGGGGTCCTGCCTGACAGGTTTTTTGTTTTGTTTTTTTTGAGCAGGGGACCTATGACCCTCCTTCCAATGCCCCACCAACTCCAACTTTTCTCTTCCGCGTCTTAGCTAATTGCTGTGCGTAGGTGCAGAGACCCTTGTCACCATCGTCGTCGTGACGATTGGACGGAGCGGCAGGGTCGGCGGGGGTCGACCCACCGTTGCAGCCATTCTGGTTTATATTACCAGCCAATTAAACCGGCTGTTATTTATAATCAGAAAAAAGACATTGTGGGTCATCGTGACCTTGAGCCGAGATTCTGGGGAATGAGAAATAATATTTGGGTGCGAAAACTTGAGACATGGACATTTTCATAGATATATATTATGCATACACTAAACAGGAAATCTGAAAAGTAAAAGTAATAAATTTCATAGCTCCATCAAAAACTGAGCAGCATTTTAATGCAGTCATAGCAGAATTAACATCAACGCAGCGTTATACTATACTTCTATTAATTACATGAGCTGTAATGTAATAGACACGTCAAAGACAAGGACCACCCAAGATAATCATAACAGTGAAATCCAACCGTAACCAAAAATATTTCACAATGCGTGAATAGAAATATTGATGCATATCAACCACTGTGAGCTAATGTCAAACAGCGTCTACCTATTGGTTTCCAGAAAATACACTGTGAAATACACTGTCTTAATGTTCTGTCACAAATATAACTGCACATACTTAATAATAATAATAATTGCTAATGTATACCTATTACTTTGTGTTTCCACCCGTTTCGGTCTACTTGCTTCGTACTTCCTGTTCGGCTTTTACTCTGGAAAAATAAAAATAACTAAATATTCAGGGAAACTTCCTGTCATACATAGCAGAATAACAGGATGGCTTGGAAAAAGAAGGGAAATCAATGGAGAAATACAGAAGCAAAAACAAAAAAGGACAGTCACAATGTTGCATTAGCATAGTCAGGTTAGAATTTGTTATTGAATCACAGTTTGTGTATGAATTTAAATGGTAAATGTTGGCTGTGTACAGATATTCATTCACGTATTGCCAACACCGATTATCCCCCACAGAGGGTCCCACGTGGAGATGGCTGGAGCCAATCCCAGCTGACATGGGTCGAGGGGCGGAGTTCGACCTGGATGGGCCAACTGTCAATCACAGGGACACACAACCATTCATCTTTTCATTCACACCTGCGGATGATTTAGAATCTTCAGTGAACCTACAGCGGGGAATATAGAGCACCCAGAGAAAACCCAGTTAGGAGAACTTGGGGAGAACACACAGAGCGAACCCAATCGGAATCAAACCAGGAATCGTCTTTCCTTGAGGCAGCTTTATGTACTTAAAAATGTAGCTTATGGATTGAATGTTTTGGTGTGTGTGTGTGTGTGTGTGGGCAGGGGGGGGAGCAGGTCTTTACAGGTGACCGTATGCGACCCGAAAACAACAAGCGGAAGATGGCAGTATTTTGTTGACAGTGAAGAGACACGGAGTACACGAATCAGATCATAGTGTGCCTTTGACATCTAATGTACTGTTGTGGGTGTTAGTTATTTCGCTCCACTTGCATTAGAAACACACACACACACACACACACACACACACACACACACACACACACACACACACACACACACAGAATCCACTGGAGAAAACGCTTCCATGTGCTGACTGCTAATATACACCGACTGAGCCCTGGAGCACGTTTGCTTCTATCCATGCCACATGCCCAGGTTAAACCCCAGATATATTCAGATCTGGGATCCACCCAAAAAAAAAGAAAAGGAAAAAAAGGAGTTCAGGTGATGGGCTTCACATTAATACTGCTCAACATTATTTGCTTATTAATGTGAGGTTAATAAAATCGAATACACCATAAAATAATCAGCTTCCTGTTTGCTGAACTGCTGAACTCAAATACGCACCACCTTCAAACACACACACACAAATACCATCATCCTTCTCAGTTGGAAAAAGCCACCACACAGACGGCGGCTCCGCTTCACTCATCTCTCTCGCCATCCGGATTGTCGCACAGGAAGGAAGTCAGAACATCCCATATTTTTGTTTGTTTGTTTTTAACCCATCCCACACACAGGTGTAAAAATGCACACACAGCTGACTTTAGAACACAAGGTCACGTATGCTTTCGGCCTGCAGCTGAACACCGTCCCCCCCTGGTCCTGCTTTTGTTCTCATTCCCCTTTCTCTCCTCTGAACTTTCTGACACAGAAAAGTTTTCGGGGGGAGTCATGAAACTCATGTCCCTCCTGATTTCCCTTGAAGGAAACATCTATTTCATTTTTCTATTTGGCTTTCTCGTGTAGGCAAATCCTCTGTGCCGCTTGCCCTCGATTCCCCTCTAGAAAAAAAAACAATCCCCCTGCACCTCACTCTCTTTTAAAATGTATTGTTTATTAGCAGCAGCTAAAATGTTGAGCTGAAGATGATAAACACCTGGATCCCATGGAGCTACCGACCTCAGCTACCTGCCCTTTTCTGTGATCAAACTGCTTTATATTCCTCCCCGCCTCGCCTTCTCTCTGTCTTTTTTTTTTTTTCAGTTCGGACCCCTGATTGGGTTGATTTGGGATTCCCGACCATCCCTTTCTGCTCACAGTCTGGTTTGACCATCAGAGGATAAGCGCCGATAGCCCCATTTCTCCCTCTCTCAAAACAAAGAGCGCTTTGTTTGAGAGGGATGACAGCTCTGTAACTCGCTGTGTCCCACGGTTTCAACTGCAAATTAAAAAAAATAAAAAATGTGGAAATTGAATTAAATCCAAGTTAAAAAGTGACTGGTGTAAACACATTTCTGCCATTTATCCTGAATTCAATTGTCTTCTGTGGCCTCCTACGTTGCAAATCCCCAAATCAAACCCCCAAACCCTAATTTTAATTCCCATGTCCCTAATATTGGTATAGACCGGTAACCCCGCCCCCCGCCTCCCTTCCTCCATCTCCTCACCTAGATCAAAGTTCCGCACACATCTGTTCCACTCACTACCGCTCCGACTTGCCAGCTGGACTCCGACAGGTCTCCCTCCGTCTGTAGGTGTCAGCTCCATACCTCAGTCCAAAAGCCTGGGCGTCTTGGCAAGCTGCAGTGGGGGGGGAGAGGGAGGAGGGTCAAAGCAGCAGTTCGAGATACTGGAGCGAGCCGGTGCCTTGTTGGATTCCCACGAAAAAGGTGCCCGTCATCAAGCCGCCCGCTTCTGTGGAGGAGAGCGAGGTGGGATGGGACCTCCTGACCTCCCCTCGCTCATAGCCCCCAAAATTAATTAATTTAAATATCCAGCTGAACAGCAAATTAAACCGCAAGAAAAGATAGAGCAACGGAGGAACTGACTCCTGGTTAAATAGGTGGTTTTAGCAGAGTTTGACCTCCTTACCGGTCAGCTGACCCCCACCCCACCCCATAGGATCAACGCTGAAGGCTGCAAGCATGTTGCTTGCAGCAAATGACAATTTCATGAGTCTGGGTTTAAATATTGATATTTTACTTGCAAAATACATGATTGGCTTTTCGCGCACGCCCTCGGCTGGATCCTCGGCAGCCCTCAGCCCGGTTTATACTTCTGCGTCAGTTCCACTTGGAACAGCAGATCGGCTGGTGGCGTTGCGCTAGGTGGGGTGCTTCGTGCACTTCAAAAACATGTGGCTGAAACTGAGCAGGCGTCAGCTGATCATAAATACTGAAAAACCACAAGGCAAGTAGAATAATCGAAACGCCAACTAGGAGCTCAGATACTGTAGTATTGTACTGTCGTAGTAGCTTGTGGTTGAGCAGACTTGTAGTTAATCCTAAACGTTTACAAAAAAATAGCATCACTTTCAGGGTTTAAGTCATTAGGCCAACGTCTTTCTGACATAAAACTGATTGCCCAGCCTGTGCGAGCTGCATGTGTGAGACGAGAATTCAAGTATAATACCTTGATATTACTTGTAAACATCACTATGTATTTGAAATATACAGTAACATTAGGAACTGTGACCACTGGCTCAAAAACTGCAGTAGAGCATCTTGGCATCTTGTATTTTTACTACTTATGTACAGAGATGGATAGGTGGATGGATGGATAGACTTTACTGATCACAAAACTTGGAAATTACAAATGCTGTACATTATATATGCAGTTATATGGAAATAAAGGATTTGAAGAGTTGGCACTCCACTGTCTGCCAGGACAGACCCGAGGCAGTGGCACCTTACTCTTGTCCGACAATCACCGCTTTCCTGAATAAACCTGACCAATGAGGTTAATTCCTGTTCCACTCGCCCGGTCTTTTTTAGCCAAGCGTAATTCTGGAGGGTTCGGAGGTTTGGAGTTAAAACTAGACAACCACCATAGTGCTCTCCAGGATGACCAAAAAAAAATTCCAGCATTTAATGCGTGCAAATTAAAAAGACAGGGGCAGACTTTTATCACAGCGCCCCGACACAAAGCCACGCTTGAAAGTAACGGCTCGGAAAAACTACAGCGGCGGGCACAAAAAAACCTGACTCACCTGTAACGAACTACAACGCCGAACAGGGAATACCTTTTCTTTTGTCAAGCTTAGTATTCATGACAAGTCTTCCATCTGTGTCAATGCGTGTGTGTTTTACCTGAGCAACATGAATGTGTGAAATGCCTTCATCTGCATGTTTACTCGCACATACCAAGGAAATGTCAATCACATGCCAAATGCAGAGGTTGAGCGCCCTGAAAGACGTGTGTGTGTGTCTATACTGCTGTTTGAGAAACAGCTTAGCTAGAATGAATGGGATCATTTCCAGACTCGACACAGCAACGATCCAAACCTGACACACACACGCACGATAAAAGAAAAGATCAGGTATAGCGTGTACATCCTGCTGAACCCCTGCCGCTGTAACTAGTGGGGATTTTATTCGCTTTTGTGACGTTTGGCATTGAAACCGAGTGTGAGAGAGTTAAAAAAATAAAGAAAGAAAAAAGATAAATCAATTTTTCACGGCCCCCAGCGTTAATTTTCTGCTTTTCCGCTGATACAGAATTAGGAAGTCTCTTATTATAACCGCAGCCTCTGAAAATATCTTATTTTGTCAAGTTCACTCCGCTGCCATTGCGCAGAAGACTATCATAACGCTTAGCGAAACAATCGATCCATTAAGGTGGTCGGCAGTGATAATGGCATTCGGGAAAATTGCAATGGTGCTTTACAATAATTAAAATCGACCTCGCGATTAAACAGCAGGAAGATATGGTGATAAAATCAAGCCAAGAATAATATATATATTTATAAACTGCGGATCCGTGGAGAATAAAGGGCGCAGTGAAAGAACACTGCAGTCCATCTACAGCTTAAGGACCCATCAGAGATAGCAAAGGTTTGGGGGCGGGGCTGAAGACGCCATCTTTAAGCACCGCTTTTGACATCGTTTCAAACTACTTCCCCTCGAGCTGTGAACCTTCCAGGATGGGGGACACTAAGATTTCTCCAAAGTCACGTTGATGGAAGCCGTAGCCCGCAGGAGAACAGTAGCAAACCTGGGTACTTGTTTTCTGCTTTGCACCAGGAGGGGGAGAGAAAATGCAAGTTCCATTCCCACAGCACGACGTGGCGCAATTTTCGCCGGAAGTCGGAACAACGCAAATGAAAACAAGGGTACAACTGCCGAACTAGCTCCCATGCAAAATTTCTTTCAACATCGCAAACACCGTACGTTTGAACAAGACTTGCACATCAAGTTCATGGGATGTGGCGATGTAAACACAAAACGTCGGATGTCACAAAGCGAGGACATCCTGTAATGGCAACGTCTGCATCGAACAAGGACAAAAGGGTCCACGTCTTTCTCCGAGTAGAAAGTTAATCAGAACATCATCTCTGTCCTTCGCAACTGACTCAACACAGAACCTGATGTTTGGCCGCACTGTCGGTTGAGATCTTTAACAGAGTTTTACTGTCGGCCTGTCGTTACGGTGTGTAACCCTGCGCCTGTTTTGTGACAGCAGAAAACATAAACACCGAGCTTGCACGTCATGGTGCACCTCGTTATTCTATGTGGAAACACTGGCAGGTAAGAGACCATTCCGCTTCCTGCCAGGAGATGCACCTGGAAGGACTTCCTGTGACTGTTGGTCTGTTTTTTTAAGGTGTAACGGGACTGTTGCCAAGAGATGGTCCGAACTTACCAGTGCTATGCCTTAGCTGGGTTTTTTTTTAACAACCATTTTGTCGCAGCATTTAAATATCACACGGCGTAAGTTCATAATAAAACTCACTTGCTCGTGAAAGACGTTTTACCATCGGGTCTGATGCATTTAATGGTCAACTTTATTCCCAAGTGTTCACAAAACTCCTGTCGAGCGTATAACATTTAATTTCTTTGTGAAGACAAACACCGCCTTCCGCTTTTCCAATATGTCTACTTTTAAAGTTATATCTTTTAACTTGATTAGAACTGCAGCCTAAAATTACAGGTAAACAGCGACATGTAACATGATCATCATATATGAAGTTTGCACAGGTCAGGTGCGTGAGACATGGGTTTGGCTGCAGGGAATGTGTGAAAAAAAAAAAGTGATGACGATGGTAGCACCGCCTTTGAGCCCCACCTTCTAGTCCCGCCTTCAACATCCCACAGCGTTTACCCCGCCACGACTTCCGTCTCAGATGGACGTCACGCGGTCGGCCAGTAAACTGGCGCCGCCCGTGTCTGGAAATCGTACAAAAAAGAAAAATAAACAGGAAGGAAGAAAGGTGAAATGGAGAAAAAAAACTAAACAACGAAGAGCTGGGCAGTTGGAGCAGGAATAGAAGACAGGTTAATGTATAAAAGCAAGGAGGCAGAGGAGGGAGCTCAAACCAGAAACAGACGGATATTTTAAAAAAAAAAGAACAACTGAAGAATAGAACATCACTGGAAAGGGATGGAAGACAAATTAAGAAGAGGGCAGCCGGGGACGCAGAGAGAAAACGGCATCAGGTTCAATTCCTCTTTCAAAATGAAGTGAGCATTACGTGAGGATGAAGAAAGGCTTGTACTCTCATTCTTGCTGAACAAAGAGGAACCAAACACCGGGGGGTTACATCAAACGCATGACTGTATTCATGGAGAACCACAAGAGGGAAGACTAAAGGAGACAATTAAGAGTGTAAGCGACCCGGCGGCCAATCGACACGCTTCTGTCTCCGCCGGCCGGCTGAGCTGGCCATGGAGCTGGACACGTGGTCAGACACGCTGCCTATCAAAACATCGGTCAGCTACTGAGCTGGAAAGAGTCGACAGTTTCTTACGGTGGCACCGACCCATCCCGGAAGTTCTCCTCCCGCCCATTCCACCAGGTAGTAACGAGGCGCCGCTTCCAGAGGGATCATGGAAAATGTGCGAGGCAGTTTGACAGCCAGCCGTTAGAGGTCGGGAGCGGGGTGTAATTACCGATTCAGGAAGGGGTTTAATTAGGTAAATGTGTTGATATAAATGAACTGAGCGGGAAGTGAGTCATTGCGCCGCAGGAAGTAGTAAGGCAGGTGTGTGTGTGTGTGTGCGTTTCTGTCCGAGGTGGCGGGGTGGAGTTGGGAAGGGGTTGGGGGTCTAATAAGTTTGGAATACTTGTCAGTGAAAGCTGTCTGGCGTATTTGCGTGAAAATTCTTAATCCCCAACACTTTCCAGGCTGAAAGGCTGGCAACGCTCCGGAGCAGCGGCTAACATAGGTGCAAAATTGTTCCGTCAAAACACGCCCAGGTCCCTCATTTGCATCGCGAAAGAAAAGCTGACATTTTAATATAATCCCGCCGACATGCAACCAAGCAAAAGCCAATTCCATGAGCCACCATGTGCAGCGGAGATGGAGCGATGTGAGAATCTGAAGGCAATCGCAGGTGGATGCACGCGCCGGCTCAATAAAACACAAACTAAATTTAATGAGCTTTCAAGCTCCTCTACAGTGACAATTACTTTTCCATTTTCTCCACCTTTTACAACTATCATTCACGCCACATCGCGCCCCCCCATCCAACCTCCCACCACCAATACACCATCTGCCCCTGCTGCCTGTCCTCG
>CAAKHD010012245.1:0-12048 GCA_901007705.1 Fistularia tabacaria
AGGAGTCTCCACAGCCAATCCACCTTCTCCATCTCACCCTGTTCTCTGGATCCTCCTCTCTTCATGTCCTCTCTCACTACCTCCATACATCTTCTCTCTGGTCTTCATCTAGACCTCCAATTCCAGCATTCGTCTACCAATATATCCACTCTCACTCCTCTGTCCGTGACCCAACCATCTCCGAGCTTCTCTCCAAAACATCTACTTGAAGCTTCCATCCAGCGCTGTGCAATAAACCCTGAGGAACGCACACACCTACATACCGACTGTTTTTTTGTTTTGTTTTTTACCTTTTTAAATTTTCAATTTTTTCTACTTACATATTTATCTATGTATTCATCTAGATTAAATTTTTTTGGGGGTCATTTTTTCTGTCTTCTCTGTCTAACCCAGAGATGCTGCTATTCTTGTATCACTGTCTTGTGTCCTACCTGGTTGGTTTTTGATTGCACTGAACGAGAGCTGCTATCTCCATGTCTTGTCCCTCTGATGGACTCATTCCTGATCCTCTCCATCCTGGTCACTCCCAAAGAGAACCTCCACATCTTCATGTCTGCCACCTCCAGCTCTGCCTCCTGTCTTTTCTCCAAACCCTCCATCATCTCTGCTCTCACCACTGTCTCGTACTGCATGGTCCAGTCATTCGTCGCTGGTACTTGAATAACCTTTATTTAACCAGGTAAAGAAACCCAACATACAATCTACCCAAGCTGTCAACGTTTTCCGTCGCAAAGGCACGACGGAAGAAGTCTTCTTTTTTAGCGACGGTCAGCTTCCCGACTCACCGATGCACGGGAAGGAAAAACCCGAAAAACACACGTCGTTTTAAATAACGTAATTTCCGGACGAAGAGACGCTTTGAACACTGCGGCTTCGACAACGATGCCGCTAATTCATGGATTTTTTGGCGGGGGGCTAAGCAGCTTCACGCCGCCAAAACATTTAGCCTTCGTCACATCGGACAAAAGAAACTACCGTGAAATTCAAGTCCGACACCGAAGAAGACGACTTTAACGGTTTTTAGCGCGCAGCAAGAAGACGAAGATGGGCCGGAGGAGGACAAAGCGGGGATGGAAAGTGGATGAACGGATGGACTTTTACTTGGGTTATTTAATATCAATCTTTTTTGATCGGCCGTGTTACAGGCACTGTTCGGAAAAACGCGTTTCTAGCACATATTTGTGGATGTTACTGGTGTGAATTTAACTAAAAGTTCAAAAAAAAAGCTTGTGTGTAAATATCTCATGTTACAACATGGACACCTGCGGCTACATAACGACACATATATTTCTCCAGTTAATTTCAGCAGGTGCGGCTTCTATTCAGGTGCGCTGAATAGCCCGGAAATTACGGTAACTTGTTTCTTCGCGGCCCGTAGCTAAATGGTCCGCAGCCAGGCGGTCGGGGTCGGCCCAGACGGCGCCACGGCAACCGCTGACACACCGCAGCGGTCGCTCGGCGGTGACGGGAAGTGGAATCCGCGGCTTGTGTGAGAACGACACCCTGGCTTCAGATGAAGAGGATTCCTGCGGGGCTCGGAGTCGTGACGTGCTTTTTCAATTGAGCAATCAGCCGGACAACAAACGGCTAATTTAGGGAATCCATCGCGGTGAAATGGCTTCGCGCGGCGTCGGATCGCTGCGCGACGGAAAAGGAAAAGGAAAAGAGGCGCGCCTGCGTGCCGTCGTCGGAGCGTTGCTCTGAGTAATAAACTAGCAGTGACGCATCATTTTGGCGAGCGCCTTCAACCACCGGCCCGCGACCCGCGGACCGTCTCGCGAAGCAGGCTCGTGTGGGAGACGCCAGGCTCGGCTAAAAATAATCCCGGAGTTAAAAAGAGGACACGAATACGTCGGGGCTTTGTTACGCAGCAGAGCGTGACTTGGCTACTATTATTTCAAACACTCGTACGCTCCCAACTGCCTCCCTCCTCTCATACAAGGGTTGCGTTTTTGTGTTGTTGTTTTTTTTTCTTCTTAATTGCTTGCGTGCTGAAGGTCCTGAATGTCTTTGTGTGCAGAGCGAGGTCAAAGAGAAAAAGGGTGGCGGGGAGGCGGAAAAAGCATCACGTGTTCAATCTTTTGCGCCGAATGCGGGGAAAAAAAGAAAAAGAAAAAGCGGCGTTCACGAGGCCTCCGAACGACGGGGCGCGAGTGAGTTTCGAAGATTGAGGTGCGTTTCGCCTGTTTTCTTGCGTTCCTGTGTGTTTATGCAAGCGTTAACCGAAACTCAAGGACCGTTTTCGACCGGGGCGTCGGAGGTGATGGATCACCCCGAGCTGCGAAATGACAGAAAATATATGGACACGTGTCGCCGGCGGGCCGCTTTTGGCTCGGCAGCCACCTGTCGCCGACAGACGATCCGGACCGGCGTTACCCGCCGCCGACGACCTGCCGGAAGGTTCCGGGATCGAAAATCGCCTAACCTCAGCGCATTCCTCCGGCGTGGTCGGGTTGCGGCTCCTCGTCCCCAGCTGCCCGCTGACCAAATATGGACGGGTTCTCGGCGTCATGGGGGTGGCGGGGGGGGGGGGATGTGAGTAACGACGGCTTTTAAAAAAAGAACCCGAACCCCAGTTGTTTTTACGGGGAGGCCGTTTGACACCCCGAGGTCCTCGGAAGCGACGACTGCAGAATTGTGTTTGACGTGCTAATTTCCGAGCTGTTTTCACCGGGAGGCCCGACGTTTTGCTCATGACACATCCGATCATCGCCCCCCCGACAACCGAACTCCACCATCAGATTCTTCAGATCATCCGAGGTGAAAGCCAAATCTGGCTTCTCCTCCATGTTGAATTCAACCGAAACATTTGTTTTTGATGATTATTGTTCAACGTAACACCTCCATCCACTGCTGACTTGCACCCAGTTATTGTCGTATTGTGGATTTCACGTCCCGGTGGGATTGTGAGAAACGTCTTCTGGATTCCTCTGTACCTCCAGCACAGGAGGAGATGAAAGCTGACTTTGACTGGACTTCATTCATCCTACGGGGGTGAAACTCAGCTCTGGATGCCTTGCCAAAGGGCGCTTGAGTCCTGATTGTTGTCCCTTCGCCTCCTGCAGCAGGAGTTTCTCACCTTCAGCTCCCCGTGTGTGTGTGTGTGTGTGTGTGTGTGTGTGTGTGTGTGTGTGATGGTGGAAAGGTGATGCAATCACATGTAAATGAGTGTCTGGAGGTAGCGTTGATTCACGGGTCGCTTCCACCGGCTCGGGTCCGCTGTCTGGCTAAACGTCGGACCGCCACCAGGATGAATCTCATGATTCCAGTAACCCCCCCCCGCCTCCTCCTCCTCCTCCTCCTCCTCCTCCTCCTCCTCCTCTGGGCGGCCTTCTGACGGAAGTGGAAGTGATGTGCTCCTTGGCTGCAGGAGTGGCGCCGCTAAAGCAGATGAAAGCGGCTCTAAGAGGCCCCCGTCGCCGCGCCGCCGGCCGCTGACGGAGATGGATGGAGGCGAGCCCGTCGCAAGCAACACATGAGGAGATTACTGATGAAGGCATGGAGGGGGAAGAGCGGCCGCCCCCTCCACGCAGACTCACCGCCGCCGCCCGGCCTTTAGCCGTCCGGGTCCCGGCCGGCAGCTGAGAGCTGGGATTCTGCGAGGTTGTGGGCGGGACAACCCGGGGGTAAACATGCTAGCGACGCTCGCGCCCGCGCCTGTGCCCGGCTTTGCGTCGTCCCTCCAGGAAGTCACGCCGCTTCTCCTCTCCGTGTCAAGGAGGCTACGTCGCCATGGCAA
Organism: Fistularia tabacaria; assembly: GCA_901007705.1. Classification (NCBI taxonomy): domain Eukaryota; kingdom Metazoa; phylum Chordata; class Actinopteri; order Syngnathiformes; family Fistulariidae; genus Fistularia; species Fistularia tabacaria. The sequence goes on from CAAKHD010012245.1 coordinate 3,740, forward strand.
CCAGAGCGTTGCTACGCCCCCCCCCCCCCCCCCCGGCTCGATGGGACCGGGTCGTACGTGCGCTCGCATGAATGTGTTTTGTGCAAAAAACACGGCGCTGAGCGTTTTCGTGTGTGTGTGTGTGTGTGTGTGTATCTATGTGTGTGTCTATGTGTGTGTGCGCCTCAGTCTGACGCGTGACTGTCTTTGTGTGTGTGTGTGTGTTGTTAGGAACGTCAAGTGCAGGCATTTGCGTGTACAGATTCCTTTGTGTGTGTGTGTGTGTGTGTGTGTATGCATCTTGCACACACACACACACACACACACACACACACACACACACACACACACGCATTCAGAGCTTCACATTCACAGTTTGTACTGCAGGCTTTATTTTTAGCACGTGGCAGTTATATAATCAGGGTGACACCGGGGGAAAATGAAAGGAAGGGAAAACATCTCCCGCGTTTCCTTTGCCCTCCATGTGATGCTTTCGCTCTCCGGTCTTCCTTCGCTCCTTCTCTCCATCTCTCTGCCCCCCCCCCTCCGCATTTGCTTCCCCCTCCTCCTCCACCCCTCTTTCATGCACTCCGGTCTTTTTTTAAAATTTTTTTATTATTTCTCTTCAGTGCTCCCTGCCTCATTATATATTTGACTCCATGTCTTCTCTTTAGCGCCGCCGCCGCCGCACCTGTCCTCGGCTTTTTGAAGCTCCCCATCCATCCCGGTCCGCCGTGACACTCTGCGGCGGATAGGAGGAGGAGGCAGGGCGGCCATGCAAAAGGGGGGAACACGGGGGAGGTCGTCCGGGGAAAGAACAGATGAAGGGGGAAGTGAGAGAAACACTGCGGCGGTTGTGGAAAAGCCACGGCCACTGCTCTCCTCCTCTTCCTGCGCTCACCGGCTCCTCGAGGTCATTCAGCGTGGATGGAATTTCAGGATCGTTTGGCGGCCCTCCCGCGACAGTTAGCATCGCGGTTAGCTTCGGAGAAAAACGCCCCGACGCATCCGAGGAGTCATCGAAAACAAAAACAAGTAAATGGCGTCTGCTCCCCGCGCGCGCATGTGTGTGCAGACACTTCGCCGCCGCCGCCTCTGCGGAAAAGTGCTTACGCTATCGCCTCTAATTACTTTTGCTCGACACAAAGCAGCGGCAGTATTTCACGCGGGGTAATACTTAAACGCCGGAGTTAGCCGAAAGTCTCAGAAGTGCCTGCGTGCAGCTGCGGAGGAATAAAAAAAAGAAAATTGGGGGGAAAACCCGGGGGAATGAGACGTCCCCGTCTCCAGGAAATATCCGGAGGAGGGAGATCGTCTGAGGTTCATACATTTTTTCTTCTTTAAACAGCACAAACTGGCAGGAGGAAGTGGAGGTTGGCATCGCCTGCAGTGTCAACACCGCTCAGGTTTCTGCTGCTAAAAGTGCATTTTAAGCAGAGAAAAGCTCATTTCGGCCTATAATTGATCCCAAAACCTCGCCCGTACCTTTTCCGTACCGCTGATGGCCACGGAAACTACAGAGCGGCACTTGTGCGGCCTTTGACGCTAGCAGGCTAACTGCTAGTCGCCCCCCCCGTAGAGTCGAGACGAGTCAAGTCTGATTTTATTTTTTTTTATTTTTGTCGAGACGCCTTTACGTGTAGAGCAGGTCTGGATTTAATGAGGGATTGCAGGGGTGTCAAACTCAGGGCCGCATCAGCATCATGGTTGCTCTCAAAGGGCCACATGGAACGCTAACAGTAGAAATGTAACGAAACGTAATGGGAAATAAACGGAACCGAATGAATTTATCACTCATTCGGATCTAAAATCTTACCTCTGCATTTGCATCGATGTAAAAAAAAAAAAATGGCACATTCTGAACACGTTCCGCCGCCGTCGTGGTTTGGCTTTTTATTCTTGGACAATTTGTTGTTTTTCTGGAAGGCTAGCTTTAGCATGCTCAGCTCCGTGTTTGGTGTCAAACTGCCGACGTGGATTGAACTCTTCGCCTCATAACACAAAAGACGTACCGGTTTTTCTCCTCGTAGCCCAAACATGTATAAAGGTGTAAACACCTTCGCGGGGAAAGTCGTCGTCGCGAGTTGTGGGAAATGTAGTTTATGGTCAACGCACGCGTTTGACTGATTTCTTTTCAGACAACCAGACCTTTTCAGATGTTCACGCGGGCCACTTAAAATGAGGCGGCGGGCCACATTTGGCCCGCGGGCCTCGAGTTTCACGCTTGTGGTTTTTGGAAACCGAATCGAACCTCGGACGGGTCCAAGCCCAATGGCGGCGGCCTTCTGTCTCGACCGCTTGGGGGCTGGAAAGAGAGCGGGAGAGTGAGAAGGACGGAGAATGAGGGTAAAGCTGCGATTTCAGCCCAAAGGCATGACATTGCGTGTTCCAGCACACAGTAAATATTGTAGATACAGTTTCCTTCCATCCCACCTCACAGGTATTCTCACAGCTGTCCCGCCGTCAGTTGCGCTTTTACAAAGCGAATCGTTTCTCCATTAAGGCAGAAAGGTGATTAAGGTCATACAAGGTGCGCATTCTCCTTCTGATCATGTCACATAAAGACGTCCAGCTCAACGCTGATGGAAACCGCTAGCTTAATCATGAACCTCTCTGACTGCGTCAATCAAAAACGGGGCTCCGTTAGCTTCGTAAAGGGAGACTTTACGTAGAATCCATTTGTATGAGATGATTAGATTCCACGTAAAGCGGTGGCCGGTTAGTTTCTCTGCATCTCTACGGACGTCGATGTTGAAACGATATCCTCGCTGTGTTTTGCTTGTTGGAGCTCAATTCTTGTGGAAATCTTCTTCGCTTCTCATGGCCTTCCGGGAGTTTCCCAGTAGAACCGCCAGGGTTTTGGTGCTGTCACTGAGGATCGTGACGACGTCTAAATCTGAGAGACCAAAAACAAGCTCTGCACGAACGGACGGCCCAACATAGGAGGTCCACCTACACCTGGAGGACGAGGGCCGTTCTCCCGAAGACGCCGGTGTCGGTGTTCTGGCCAGAGAAGACAGGTGGTTGGAGAGAGGAGTCAAAGAAGCCGTCTTCTGCACCCTCCAAACAACCAGGAAAGATCCACCCCCAGAAGCAGCCCCTGCTAGCTTCCACCTGAGCCTCAGTCCACGAGATCCAACAGCTTCCACTCCTTTGTTTAGCTTCACCTTTTCACGCTCCAGTCCAGGTGATCCACACAAAAGCTGCTCTTTTGTCCCCCATCGTTAGCGTAACGATACCCCTAGACCCGGTTTCTGTCCATCAACTCTCACATTTACACAACCCGGACCCGCCCACAACCCTGGCGGTCCTATCAGGAAACTCCCCACCGGTCAGAAGGAGTGAAGGAGCCTCCGGGACGAGGCGCTGAAACGTCCCCGAGTGAAGAAATGCAAGTCCAGTTGCCACGACGAGAACATTTCCACAAGAACTCACCATGAGCTGGACGGCCGAGAACCTCCACGGACGTTCTGGACCTAAACCAGCTCTGTTTTCCTGGATGTCAGGAGCGAGCGCGTTTCCCCGACGAGGGGAAATAATCTCGTCTTCAGAAAATGGGATCAGATTTAACTTTTTGCAGCTTTGGATACATTTTTTCTTGCTCGCTGTGCGTAAACGTTGTCGGCCCTCGTGTGTGCGAGCGCTGAGATCCACGCCGGCGTGTTTGCAGGTGTACGTTCCACCACGGCGTTGGTCCGACACCCCTGGGAGGAGGTTTCGCTCCGCTTCGCCAGCAGAGTGCTAGCATGTCTCAGAGGGAATCCGCCGCCGCCAGATCGAGATCAGGGAAGTTCAGGCTCGTTGACATTTTAACCCCACGTGAAAACTGGCATTGAGCGGTTCTATCCGTCTTCCAAACAAGTCCATATATGGTGTGTTCTCCTCTACACCTCCTCACCGACAGGACGTCCACCTCCTCTCTGGGAAAAAAAAAAAAACCCAGCCCCGCCGTGTGTTCTCCTGCAGACGAGTCCAGACCCTCAGGGAGCCTCGCAGGACCGGCGATAGAATCATTTCCACCACATCAGTTTGAATTTGAATGAAAATTCGAGGGTTCCTGGTTGGATTCCCGGCTCCTCCTCGTGTGTGGAAGCGGGGGATTAATCAAGCATACATTAGCATCAAAAGACGTGGAAACCTAAAATCTTTTGACCAACTCTGTGCCACGTCCGGTTAGCGGTTAGCGGTTAGCGGTTAGCGGTTAGCGGTTAGCGGTTAGCGGTTAGCGCTTCCGACGGGAAAGCCTTTCCGTCCAGAGTTTGCAGCCCCCCCTCGAGTGCAGGATAAGCGGGACACATAACGAACGAATACAAAATGAACCAATGAAGCCTTGAGTTTTTTTTACGAAAAGTGATTTTTAAGAGGGTCTCACAAAACTCCGGGACAAAACGAAGGCGGGTTTTGTTTCACCCGTACAAACGTCGCTCTGTATTTCCAGCGGGCGACGAGTGATCCTGCAGCCGTTCATCCCAAATGAAGAATCAGGATGGAAAACTCCGAGGCACGCCGATCCGCAAAGGCAAATAAGACAGCTGTGTGTGTGTCTTTATACACATACATACATACATATATATATTTATATATCTATATTCAGAGGACGTTTCTTTCGAACAACAGGTTTGAAAATGGTGTCACGCGGAGTGCAGACTGAGAATATGCTTATCATAAATATGAATTTTAAACGCTCTGCGTGGAGTCGCCGGACGGGCAACAGTGCAAGGACAAAGTGTGCAAATGCAACGGAATATATATGAAATTATTACAGTTGTTTACCGCGGCCGTGGGTGATTGACAGCTGAGCCGCAGTTGCCGCAGTTTTGTTTTTTTTTTTGTTTTGTTTTTGTTTTTTTTTGCATGAGGGCTCTTCCTAATGCCGCGAACCGGCGGCCTGAGGAGAGAGAGTGTTTACGCGTCTGGTTGTTTTGGCGCTCGGAGCGCCTGGCGGAGTCGGAGGAGGGTGTGTGTGTGCGTGTGCGTGTGCGCGTGTGTGTGTGTGTGTGTGTGTGTGTGTCCGTGTGTGTGTGTGTGTGATGGATCCGCTGTGATGGCTTCTCGGACAGAGACGCTCCAAACACCCGGCAGAAACTGTGAACGGACTCTGAGGTCGACGCCCGTGACCCGCTCCGTGAACTCTTAAGATTTCGGACACAGTAACATCTTCACGTTCTCGCCCCGCCGGCTGATCTCCGGCCGTGCCTCGTCCGGGATTCGCTTCCCGCGGTTCCCTTTCGCTATCTTTCTTCCCCTGCGTCTTCTTCTTATATTTTCACGCGGCCGACCGTCGGATTTCTCGCCGTGGCCAGGAGGAAGGACGCCGGTTGTAAACAAAGGATTTAATTTATCAAATGTACATTTCTGCGGGCAATAAATATCCCCCGAAAGATGTGTATCTGATTTAACAACCTCTCGCTGGAGTTAATTCTGATGAAAATGCGTGCAATTGATGCAAAACAGCATTAAAAATCAGGACGGCTTCCTGTGGAATTCACGCTGAGTGAGCAGCTAGCTCGAACGCGCCCCTGTTTCGGGTCAATAACGCAGCTTCGCGGCCTTTTTCTTCCCTGATTTCAAGGTGCCGGCCGCTGTCGTCCCGGGATCCTCGCGCGTCGCCGCCGCGTCTCCAATCTGATAAGATTGTTAAACCGTTTGCGGGTCGAGCGGCTGGTTCAGGGGGCGACGCGGCGGGCGATTCATCACGCCGTCGTTCCCGCCGCCAGTGTGGGACTGGCGGCTCGGCGCCCGACGAGCGTTTTTTGCCCGGCAGCCGTCGTTTCCGGAGCGTCTCGGCGGCTCAGAGGCGCGTCCCGCCTCGCAGCCTCGCGAGCGACGGTGACCTTCTTCCGACGTGTTTGCGCAACCCTACCCTTTCATTAACGTTCACTGCTTCACACCTCCTCTGACATTCACCGCTTTTTTGGCGGTGTTTCCTTCAGCGCTGTTTCTTTTTGGCTGTTTAATCACAGGGAGCGTTTTGGCCTTTTCGCAGTCACACCGGTCTCGCGCGCCGCCGCCGCCGCCGCCGCTGCTGCCGCCGCCTGGGCGCTTCTGTCTCGCTGTCTGTGTTTGGCCGATTTGTCGTCATCCCAAATAGAGGGGAGGCTTTCCATCATGTCGCTGGGATAGATAGGCTTGGTTTTAAGATGAGATGAGCTCATTTTCATTCATGAATTATCCATTCATTTTCCATTTGCAGCCCTGGGGGGGTCAAGCGGGTCGGGGGGGCGGAGCCTATCCCGGCCGTCATTGGTCGAGAGGCGGGGTTTATTCACCATGAAAATACGGAAAATAAAAAATACAAACTAAGAATGGGAAAACTAAAACCCGCAGAAAAACAGCTGTAGCACAACTGAGTGTACGGATGAGTGAATTAATGGATGAATGAATGGATGAATGAATGAATGGATGAATGAATGGATGAATGAATGAATGGATGAATGAATGAACGGATGAATGAATGAATGGATGGATGGATGGATGAATGAATGGATGAGTGAATGAATGGATGGATGAATGAATGTATAAATGCCTGTATGAATGAATGGATGAATGAACGGATGAATTAATAAATGGATGAATGAATGGATGGATGAATGGATGGATGAATGGATGAATGAATGGATAAATGCTTGTATGAATGAATGGATGGATGAATGAATGAATGGATGAATGAATGAATGGATGAATGGTTGAATGTATAAAATAAACGGATGAATGAATGATTGAATGAATGAATGTATGGATGAATGGATGGATGAATGAACGGAGGAATGTATGAATTAAACGGATGAATGGGTGAATCAAAGAATGAATGAATGTACGAATTAATCGACGGATTAATGAATGTATCAATGAATGAATGAATAAATTGACGAATTAAACGGATGAATGGATGAATGAACGGCTTAATGAAGAACGGATGAATGAATGAATGAATGAACGGATGAATTAAATGGATGAATGGATGAATCAATTAATGAATTAAACAGATTAATTGATGAATTAATGAATGAATGGAATAATGACTGAATGAAAGGATGAATGAATGAATGAATGAAAGGATGAATAAATGAATGAATGAATGAAAGGATGAATGAATGAATGAATGAATGAAAGGATGAATAAATGAATGAATAAATGAATGAATGAATGAAAGGATGAATGAATGAATGAATAAATGAATGAATGAATGAATGAATGAATGAAAGGATGAATAAATGAATGAATGAATGAAAGGATGAATGAATGAATGAATGAAAGGATGAATAAATGAATGAATGAATGAATGAATGAATGAATGAATGAATGAATGAATGAATGAATGAATGAATGAATGAATGAAAGGATGAATGAATGGATGAATGAATGGATGAATGAACTGAAGAGTATTGAGAGAGGAGCTGGAAGGAAGGACCTGTGAGATGTCCTTCACACAGCAGGGATGGAGGAGCTTCTCTGAGGTCCTTCATGGGCCGTCGTGGACATTGTGGACGAGTACAAGGAGACTCAGGTCTTCCAGCGTCTGCAGAGCCGAGCTGCAGATGTTCGATGCAGGTCCACCCGTCCAGGCGAGGTGCAGCCACGGAGATCATGCTGCTGTGAACGGCTCTGCTCCAACTCCATATCTTCACTCTCCCTCCTCTGTCCATGACCCAACCATCTCTGACCTTCTCTCCAAAACATCTACCATGTCATTCCTGATCCTCTCCATCCTGGTCACTCCCAAAGAGAACTTCCACATCTTCATGTCAGCCACCTCCAGCTCTGCCTCCTGTCTTTTCTCCAAACCATCCATCATCTCTGCTCTCACCACTGTCTCCACCACCTTTCCTTTCCTTCTGGCTGATGTTCTTCTATCTCATAGAACCCCTGACACTTTTCTCCACCCATTCCAACCTGCTGGAACCTGTTTCTTCACCTCTTCTCCACACTCTCCGTTGCTCTGGACTGTTAGACCCTAAATACGTGAAATCCCCCAACTTCTTCATCCCCACCTTCTCTCCAAAACATCTAACACGTGCGGAAACAGGCCTTCCTCTTCCTCATCTTCGACCTGCAGCTTCTGCGTGTCACAGCTGACAACCCGTGAATTCACCAGTTTAATGGGTCACCTTCGTCATCATTGCAGAAGTCGGGGGTCGTCAGGCTGCAGCCAATCCCGGCTGTCAGGCTTGAACCAGGAACCTTCTCGCTGCGAAGCGGCGGTTCTCCCCAGCCGTGAACTCCCGGCCCACGATCTCATTTGACTTGAATAAATAAATAAAAATGAGCTTTCTTTTTTTTTTTTTTTTTTTTTTTTTGTCCCCTCCTCGGGTCTCTGTTTTTACCCCGGC
>CAAKHD010012249.1:0-14163 GCA_901007705.1 Fistularia tabacaria
GGGTGTGGGCGGGGGGGGGGGGGGGGGGGGGGGGGGGGGGCGGCCCTCCCGTGTGGGGGGGGGCGGGGGGGGGGGGGGGGGGGGGGGGGGGGAGAGGAGCGTGAGTTAGGGTCAGAGGTCGGACGCCCCCCCGCCCCCGCCGTCCCACCTGCCAGGCTGCCGATGAAGCGCTCCTGCCGGTTCTGGTAGAACAGGTGGGAGCTGAAGATCAGCTCCAGGCTCTTGTTGCTGGCCTCGCGGGCGCACGCCGCCAGCATCTCGTCCAGCAGCGCCATCTCCTGGTCGCGCACGCCGCTCACGCTGGCCAGGGTGTGCTTGACCAGGCGCAGGATTTTCCTGCAGGAGAAGGAGAGCGCCAACGTCACGCCGACCGTCCCTTCCCGACGTCCCCGGCGCCCCGGAGGCTCACCTGTTGGCGAGCAGCTGCTCGGGGTTGGGCGGCTGGCCGGCGGCGGCGGCGGCGTCCTGCGGCTGCAGCGAGCGCCACTTGAGCCTGTAGTAGGACAGCAGCAGGAAGAGCGTCTGCGGGTGGCGCTCCCGCTCCAGGTTCTTCTCCAGGCCGGCCAGGCAGGCCTCCGTCAGCGGGTGCTGGCTGCCCGGGTGGAGCTTCATGCTGGAGCTGAACACCATGGACATGTCCTTCTGGTTGAACTGGTTCAGTCGGGACTGAGACTCCGCCTCCAGCACCTGCACCACCTGGGAGTCGCTGGGCAACCCTGGCGAGGCCATGGAGGAGGAGGTTACCGCGCCATCACGACCACCGCCCCCACCGCTGCGGCTCAAGCGAACGCGAGTCAGGTGACCTCACGGCGGCCGTGCTCTGGGACTCACCCAGCGCCGCCACGGCGTACAGGCAGTTGACGATGCTGAAGTTGTCGAACTTGGCGCAGTCGTTGACGATGGCGCCGCAGAGCGTCTGGAAGTCCTGGTGCTCCAGGATCTGCCGCCCGTCCCTCGCCTCGCCTCCCGCGGGGGTCTCGGACGCCGCCGCGTCCCCCGCGCCGAGCCGCGGCGGCGCCGGCGGGGGCGCGGCCTGCAGCAGCTGTCCGATCTTCTGCAGCGCCACGGGGTAGTGGTTGTGGGAGATCTTGGCCGGGTTCTGGGTGACCCAGCGCAGGACCTCGTCCGGCCGCCGCGAGCGCTCGATGAGCCGCTTCATGGTGAAGAAGGTGTCGTAGCTCATCTTCTCGTGGATGAAGTTCCACGTCTTCTTCTTGCCCCCCGCGGCCGCCGGGCCCCCCCCGAGGGCCCCGCCGCCGTACGCGTGGAAGTGGGCGTGGTGCTGGTAGTGGGGGGGCAGCGGGGGCGGGGCCAGGTGCGCGGGCTGGGGGTGGGGGGGGTAGTGGTGGTGGTAGTGGGCGCCGCGGTGGCCGTCGGGGCGCCCCTGGTACAGCGGGTAGGCGGCGGGGGGAGGGGCGGCGTGATGGGGCAGGTGGGGGGGGTGCGGGGCCTCCAGCACGGCCAGCCCCGCCCTCCTGCCCGGCTTGACCCCGCCCCCTCCACCACCCCCGGCGGCGCCGTAGAGACGGGTGGCGTACATGGCGGCGAGGGGAGCGGCGGGCCGGGCTGGGCTCAGGAGGCGCCACCCAGTGGACGCGCACAGCATAGTCCGACGGCCAGGTGACCCGGAGGACGCGCCGCGCTCCTGCACAGGAAGAGGAAGTCAGCACAGACAGGAAGTCGACAGAGGCGCCACTGGACGTCGACCGTAGCCCTGCTCGACGGGGGCAGGGCTACGGTCGGCGTTACCAAGGTGAACGGCAAGTGTGAGCTCAGCTAGGTGTGTGATGTCGGAAGTGATGTCACCGCGGGTCGGAGGTGAACGGGTCTGACGCGCGGTGACGTAAAGCGCTTTGGTTTTACGACAGCGAACGTCAGAGAGCCGAAGGGGCGGACGTCCCGGGTCGATCGGCCGTTACCGACCGATCGAGTCGCTGCCCGTTCACCTGCGTCACGTCCGGTTCACCTGTCGGCCACTAGCACAGGCTAAAGTTAGCACCCTTTTACCTGACACACGTCACAGCCCCGGTCCGATCGCCCCGCTGACGTCACACCGCCGGGGAGAGGGATTAGCCCCGGAGCGGCGACTACCGGGCAGCGGCTGACCGCCGGTGAGCTTCCGCTGTCCTAGCTTAGCTCACGGAAGCTAGCGCGCGAGCACCTGAGCTGCACTCAGCTAGCTGTCAGCCGCTGCCAGCTGATGCTAGCTGTTAGCACGTTAGCATCAGCGGGTCCCTTTCCCGTGGAGCGCCGGGTCGCGGCGGCCCCGGCGCGGCGGCCCCGGCGCGGCGGCGTCGTTACCTCATCTCTCGGTGACGCCGGCAGCTCCGCTCCGATCGAAGGCCTGGGGCCGCGGACAGCGCGGGTTCAGCGGGGAAACAGGCAGCGGTCAGCCGCTTCATTCCTCCACACAACCCGCAGACGCCATCCTCGGCTACCCGGCATGCAACTGCTGCACCGGGCAGAGGCCGACAGCGCCCCTAGCGGTGGCTTTTGGTAGTGCACCAGGGAACGCGTTCTATCAAGATAAGATAAGATAACACTTTACTGATCCCTCATGGGGGAAATTCAGTTGTTGCAGCAGCAACATTAGAAGAGAGGAGAAGAAGAGAAGAGAAGGAAGCATACAAAAACAGGAAAGATAATGCGCGGACACTATACACTATACACGGACGCGCACACTGTACACACATAGTCGCTAATATATAGGTATATACATATACACAATATACAATATACATATACACATATCAAGTGATAGTTTTTTTAATGAGTTTTCCTTGGTTTTTGTTAAATATTCAAAAATATAATATTCTAAATATTCATTTTTCTTTCAATTATTCTACGAAGTTGGTTGATTTGCATTGACCTTGTTTTCATCGGTTTCAAAGTGACATTAAAGTGACATTTCAGGGTAGCTTCTGTCTTTGACAGTGAATATAGTGGTTTGCTGTCTGGATTGGAGACAGTGGCATTGAGGAGAAGACGGGAAGCAGAGCTGGAGGTGCCAGAGATGAAGATGTGGAGAGTGACCAGGATCAGGAAGGAGTCCATCAGAGGGATGGCGCATGGTAGATGTTTTGGAGAGAAGGTCAGAGATGGTTGGGTCATGGACAGAGGAGGGAGAGTGAAGATACTGGTGGACGGACGCTGGAATTGGAGGTCCAGATGAAGACCAGAGAGAAGATGTGTGGAGGTAGTGAGAGAGGATATGAAGAGAGCAGGATCCAGAGAATAGGCTGAGATGGAGAAGGTGGATTTGCTGTGGAGAGAAGCCCAAAGGAAAAGAGGAAGATTGTACCTTCTGTCTGTTCGGTTGCAATGATTTAAAAGCCAGTAAGGGAGGCTTTACTCCGAACAAGCCAGAATTAATGACAACGGACACTACATCCGGTACTACTTCCTGCAGTGATCTTCAAAATAAAATCGTTACGTGAACGGCAGATTATACAACAATTCATATTTATTGGTGTGAGGTTCATCAAGAGGACATTTGACGTCGGCGCTTCTCTCCACATCCGTACACACGTTTTGTACGTGTGTGTTTTTAATTTCTTCATTTCTACTTGTGTAACCCCCGCCCAGGCCGGTGGGTCCGTCGCGCCGGCAGGGGGCGCCCTACTCACCGCCCTCCTCCAGCGAAGAAGAACGGCTGCGCAGCAAAGATGGCGTGGAGGGGTGATTACGGAACAGCCGAGTTGAACTTGAGTGGGGTCTAGAAGCGTCGCGGTCCCGTTCCGGTGGGTTCCCGGTGTGTGTCCGCTGTGTACGACCATGGCTCACCGCTACCTGCGGCTGGCGGCGGGATGCCGGAGCGCCCTGCGGCTGCTGCTGTCGCCGCTCCCCGCCACGGGCAGGCAGGTAGGCGGAACTCATGCTAACATGCTAACATGCTAACCACGACAACAAACGGGGACAGCAAAAACATAATGTTACATCAAACCATCAAAACACAACTACCCGCACTGTCGCCGCACGGAACGTCCATTCTGGACAGAAAATGCAGAAACTCTTTTATTCGGAAGTGTGACAGTGAACGTGTTCCCTGGACGTCAAAACAAAAATAATGTTTTAATTAAGTTGACAAGAAATCGATAACCAAACGGAGGACTGCATCTCACACTACCTTTACCTCCTAAAGCAAAATAAACACATTTTACAGACGTGAATAACATCTACTCATTTCAAGAATTATCAAGGTTATGCTCTAATATTGAAGATTCTATCTGTACATCTTAAGATAATACTTTATTCATCCCCATCGGGGAAATCCGTGGAAATTCATCTTGTAAAGACAAAACTGAAACGAGGATCATAGGTTTTTATCATTTGAAAAAGTCCAACTTTTTGGGTTAAAACTCTTACCATCAGCAGTTTCTCTCCCTAGAGAGGACGTGACCTTTAGTTTACTTTTGGGAAAAGAAAGAGATTAAATCTGTGTCAATGTTATTTTAGGTTTGGCCGAGTTCTTCATCCACAAACACAGGCTGCAAAAATGTCCCCCAATTTACCTCCTTTAGAAAACACTTTAAATGATGTCAAAAATCTTTCAAACTTATGTAAAATGACTGATATTCCCTTGGATCCATTGATCTAAATACATATTGTTTTCCCTTCGGCATTTCTATTTCTTTTCAGTTTGTTGTCCAATGATACATTGTTTTCCTGACGGTTTGACTCTGGTTACTCCTGCAGGTATTTGACAAGATCCTTAATGTTTCTTCACGTCACTTCAGTGTCATTGATGTTCCATTGAATTCAGCCATGCTTGTTTCTTTATGTTTTGTAACACTTTAATTCAATAAAGGTTTAAAAAAGAAATAAAACAAATGGGGACCTGGGTTCAGAGGTCAGGCCGAGACGTCGCTGTGTGTGTGTGTGTGTGTGCGTGTGCGTGTGCGTGAGAGAAACCCAGAAGGTGTCATGAAGAGGTAATTGAGATCAATTGATCCGGGTTTGTGAAGGGATCTGATTTAGAAGATAAACGTTGGTGAAGATAGATCCTGCTAAGTCAGCTGACCTTTCTGATCTGACAGAGTACTCTATTACTTCAGAGTAAGTGTGTGTGGGGGGGGGGGACCATCTCCATTCCCACCAGACACAACCAGGAAGACGCAGGTGGTCGATCATCTCTCCATGCAATCCCGTTGCCTCTGAGAAGGCGTAGCTTTGGAGGTTTAACCAGCTCTCTGTGGATCAGGTGACCAGCTCCAGCTCCAGCTCCAGTGCGGTGGCGGGGGGGCGGAGCCTGCTGAACGAGCTGCTGGGCGCCTGCAGGAACCTGAGCTCCAGGCCGCCCAAAGGTACGAGCCGTGCGCACGTGAGAGGTCACGACCGCACGGCGCTGACCCGGCGTGTGTCCGTATCTCCGCAGGCTTCGAGAAGTACTTCCCTGAAGGTCAGAAGAGCACCAAGGCGGGGGATTCTGAGGGCGCGGCCAAAGGTGACCCTCCTCCACTGCAGCTTCTCACGCTCTCCAGCAGCTCCTCTGAACCAAAGCTGGCTTCTGTTATAGGTGGAGGTGCAGGAGGAGGAGGAGGAGGAGGTGGGAAGCGAGGAGGTCGGAAGGACGAGTCCCACTGGTACACCCGCCTGCAGAAGGTGAGAGCGCGAGGGCGCCCCCTCTGGCCAGCCCGGGTCACTGTAGGAGGCTCCTCGCTCAGAAGTTCTGCTTCTTCTGCAGGGGGACATTCCCTGGGACGACCGCGAGTTCCGCATGTACTTTCTGAGCGGCGTGGCCTTCTGGACCGCCGTCACCTACTACTTCTTCTTCAGGGATGGAGGCCGTGAGGTCACCTGGAAGGACTTTGTCAACAACTACCTGTCCAAAGGAGCGGTGAGTCCCGCTCGCCTGCCGGACCGGGTCTTCGCCATCTCCGTCAACGTCCTCAGACCCGGCGGCCGCTCGTGTCTCCTCCTCAGGTGGACCGTCTGGAGGTGGTGAACAAGCGCTACGTCAAAGTGGTCTTCGCTCCGGGGAAGACCCCCGTGGACGGCGTGAGTCCCTCTCGTGTCGGCCGGCGCTCGCGATCGGGCGAGAGGCCGGCGGACGGGAAGTGAGCGCGGCGTGCTTGTGTCTCCTCAGCTGTACGTGTGGTTCAACATCGGCAGCGTGGACACCTTCGAGAGGAACCTGGAGACGGCCCAGTACGAGCTGGGCATCGAGGGCGAGAACCGCCTGCCCGTGGTCTACTCCACCGAGAGCGACGGGTGAGGCTCGTCCGCCGCCGCTCGCCGCCGGAGCTCCTCCCTCTGACCTCCCTCCTCTCCGTCAGGACCTTCTTGCTGAGCATGCTCCCCACCGTGCTCATCATCGGCTTCCTGCTCTTCATGCTGCGGCGGGGCCCGGGGGGGGCCGGCCGCCCCAGCAGGGGGGGGATGGGCGGCCTCTTCAGCGTCAGCGAGACCACGGCCAAGATCCTGAAGGACGAGATCGACGTGAAGTTCAAAGACGTGGCCGGCTGCGAGGAGGCCAAGCTGGAGATCATGGAGTTCGTCAACTTCCTGAAGAACCCCAAGCAGTACCAGGACCTGGGGGCCAAGATCCCCAAGGTGAGGGCGCGTCCGCCGGGGTTCCCGTCCGCGGGGCCTCGCGGTCCGAGGGCTCCCGGCGAGTCGTCGGGTTCTGCGGCCTGACCGGACGTTCCTGGGTTCTCCAGGGCGCCATCCTGACCGGACCTCCGGGGACAGGGAAGACTCTTCTGGCCAAGGCCACGGCCGGAGAGGCCAACGTGCCCTTCATCACCGTCAACGGCTCGGAGTTCCTGGAGATGTTCGTGGGCGTGGGGCCGGCCAGGGTGAGCGGCGCGGCGGAGGTCTTCTCCGGCCCCGGCGGAGAGCGGCTCCCGTAACGCTGTCGCCCCGCAGGTGAGGGACCTGTTCGTCATGGCCAGGAAGAACGCGCCCTGCATCCTCTTCATCGACGAGATCGACGCCGTGGGACGCAAGCGCGGCCGGGGCAACTTCGGCGGCCAGAGCGAGCAGGAGAACACGCTGAACCAGCTGCTGGTGGAGATGGACGGTGGGTGGAGCCGACGGGGCCTCCGGCTCGCGCCCGCGCCGGCGTCTCCAGGAGCGGCTCCGACCCGGGTTCTTCTGCGCTGTCTCCCCAGGGTTCAACACGGCCACCAACGTGGTGGTCCTGGCGGGGACCAACCGGCCCGACATCCTGGACCCGGCGCTGATGAGGCCCGGACGCTTCGACCGGCAGATCTACATCGGTGAGAACCCGCGGCTCGAAGGCGGCGGCGGGAGGCCCGGCTCTCTGACGGTCCGACGGGCGTTTCAGGTCCTCCGGACATCAAGGGACGAGTGTCCATCTTCAAGGTGCACCTGCGGCCCCTGAAGCTGGACCCCGACGCCGACAAGGACGCTCTGGCCAGGAAGATGGCGGCGCTCACGCCCGGCTTCTCCGGTAAGTGCCCCGCCGGCTTCCCGAATTGTCCCGCTCTCGGTCGGGGAGACGAACGTCTCCGCCCCTCCGACAGGTGCCGACATCGCCAACGTCTGCAACGAGGCGGCGCTGATCGCCGCTCGCCACCTGGCGGACGCCATCGAGCAGAAGCACTTCGAGCAGGCCATCGAGAGGGTGATCGGAGGTGAGGCGGCGCGGGCGGGAGGCCGGCGGACCCGTGACGCCCCGCAGCCCCGGCTGACCTCTGGCTCTGGGCCGCAGGTCTGGAGAAGAAGACGCAGGTGCTGCAGCCGGAGGAGAAGAAGACGGTGGCGTATCACGAGGCCGGGCACGCCGTGGCCGGCTGGTTCCTGGAGCACGCCGACCCGCTGCTGAAGGTGCGATTCCTCCCGAGCCGCGAGGTCCCGCCGGTCCGGCCGACGGAAGTTCACGCGGCGCTCCTCCCGCCACCAGGTGTCCATCATCCCGCGGGGGAAGGGGCTGGGCTACGCCCAGTACCTGCCCAAGGAGCAGTACTTGTACACCCGCGAGCAGCTGCTGGACCGCATGTGCATGACGCTGGGGGGGCGGGTGTCCGAGGAGATCTTCTTCAGCAGGATCACCACCGGCGCCCAGGACGACCTCCGCAAGGTCACCCAGAGCGCCTACGCGCAGGTGAGGGTCGGAGCTCCGCCCCGTCCTCCGGGCGGCCTCCTTCGGCGGGGTGACGCCCGCGAGCCGTGTCTCCGCAGATCGTCCAGTTCGGGATGAACCCCAAGGTGGGCCAGGTGTCCTTCGACCTGCCGCGGCAGGGCGAGACGGTGCTGGAGAAGCCCTACAGCGAGGCCACGGCCCGCCTCATCGACAGCGAGGTGCGGGCGCTCATCGGCGAGGCCTACCAGAGGACGCGCCGGCTGCTGGACGACAAGAGGGCCGAGGTGGAGAAGGTACGGTCGGAGGACCCGGGGGGTCCGGGAGCGGCGGGCGCTCTGACGGAGCTCCTCTGGGCCTGCAGGTGGCGCTGCGGCTGCTGGAGAAGGAGGTCCTGGATAAGAACGACATGGTGGAGCTGCTGGGGAAGCGTCCCTTCGCGGAGAAGTCCACGTACGAGGAGATGGTGGAGGGCACCGGCGGCGAGGAGGAGGACACGGCGCTGCCCGACGGCCTGAAGGACTGGAACCAGGACCGGAAGGAGCGAGAGGAGAGCCAGGACGAGCAGGTGGCCCGCCAGATCTCCGGGGGGATGCCCTTCTAGTCCTGCTGGACCCACGTCCCGCCGCCCGCAGAAGGTCCGACGGAACCCCGGGGGCCGTGGGTTCTTCGGGCGTCCTTCAGGAGAAGGAGGGGGTGGACGGGGGGCCTCGGAGAGCCGACCTGGACCCCGCCGGTCTCCAGGGGGACCCGGAGATGGACGTTTATCTTCTCCAGCGGTTTGACCTTGTTTGCGAACTAAACCATGAAAACACTGAGTATTTATTGAGGTCCATGTAGACGCTGGAGCCGCAGGTGTGGAGAACTTTGTCATGGCAGCAGCAGGAGCTTCCTGTCCATCAGCTTTCAATCACTTATTGATCGGGTATCGGCTCATGCTAACGCCATGTGTTTGTAAACATGTAATAATACTCTGTAAATGGGATTGAATAAAGTCAGCTGTCGGTCTGAGCCTTCAAACATCTGCTTCTGCTGCTCCACGAGAACATCACCTCTTCCCTCCGCCGGAGAAGGTCTGGAGGTCCAGGGAGGAGCTGTCACATGTTCTGCAGAGACCTGGCTCTGACCCTGTTGACGACGCTTTTATTGAGGAGGGGCGGCGAGCGGAAGTGACGTGCGGCCGCTGCTCGCCGTCCGGGACGCCGTGGGAACAGGAACCGGGACCGGGACCGGCGGGGAGACACCGCCGGTCCGCGCGTTCACGTCCTCGCCTGTAGGAAACACAGAGGCGGATGAGACGCCGACACCTGTGACGACACTGAGCATGCGCAGTCACGTCCGGCGGGGGATTTCACTGCTGCTGTTTACGTTCACCAGGGCGAATGTGACCCGCGCGCTGTCTGTCAGGGCAGACGGACGACGGTACGACACGGTACGACTGTGACCCGCGTCGTGTCTGGCAGGGTGCACACATTGCGTTAAACGTGAAAATGTTCTCATTTTGATGAACTCTGGACAAATATTCACCGAATTCCCACGTTCTTATGTCTTATGTCGGACGCATCAAGACCAGACCTTCGAGCGGTTCGATCGGTGATTTCTCGGCGGGATGACATCATCGTGACGTCATCATCCCGAGTCCCAACAAACCTCTGCAGGTGCTACCATGGCAACGGGGCTGCTAGAGCTCAGAGTCAAAGCCGCACTTTTTTTTTTTGTCTTTTTCTGTTTTGAACAAGGTGTGTGTTTTTGTTTGTCACCTGAACTCGAACTCCAGGGGTTTTAATACAAAACAAAATGGAGAAAGTAGTTTATTGCCGCTTCAAGAGCCGGTTCGTCCTCTGGCGCCATCTAGTGGTCAGTTGGGGAACGGAGAGGAAAATCATCTGAGTGAATCTTCTTCTTTTCTCCTCAGGGTCTCCACAGCCAATCCACCTTCTCTGGATCCTCCTCTCTTCATGTCCTCTCTCACTACCTCCATACATCTTCTCTCTGGTCTTCATCTAGACCTTCAATTCCAATATCTTCACTCTCCCTCCTCTGTCCATGACCCAACCATCTCTGACCTTCTCTCCAAAACATCTAGCATGTCATTCCTGATCCTCTCCATCCTGGTCACTCCCAAAGAGAACGTCCACATCTTCATGTCTGCCACCTCCAGCTCTGCCTCCTGTCTTTTCTCCGAACCATCCATCATCTCTGCTCTCACCACTGTCTCCTCCAGCTTTCCTTCTGGCTGATGTTCTTCTATCTCATAGAACCCCTGACACTTTTCTCCACCCGTTCCAACCTGCTGGAACCCGTTTCTTCTCCTCTAAACCGTCGGAGTGAATGAGAGGCAGGAAAAGAACAGGATTTGAAAAAGAACACATTTTATATGAAGATCTGCAAGTCCAGAGAAAATGAGACATTCATTTTAAATGTGAAATTATGAACTAGAGATTCTTTTTTTCGTCAATCAATCCTGTGTTGTATGTCACATGTTTCGCAGCTCCTGCTTGAATAAATATTTGTAAATCTTCTCAAGAAAAAGAGAGGACTCTCTCCGTGCGCCCGAATCCAGCGGTTCTTATTCAAAGCGCACAGAGAGAGCGTTTCGCGTTGGCGACCCGCTTTTATTTTGAAGGCCGGAAGCACTTCCGCGGCCCTCCGCCGTGCAGCTTGACGGCGGGCTGACAGGTGTACGGCGGCTCGCGGGGCTCAGTCCGCGCCGCGCCGCCGCTCCAGCCGCTGACGATGGACGACGTTCTGTGCGAAGAGCTGGAAGACCTGGTCCACTTCTCCGTGCACGACCTGCCTGCGCGCGGATACGTCGTCATGGAGGAGATCCGGCGCCAGGGGAAGCTCTGCGACGTCACGCTGAAGGTGGGGCGGCGGCGGCGAGCGGTTAGCCGGCTAGCCGGAAGCTAGCGGGGTCAGCCGAGCTAATGCTAAGGCTAGCTCGGATCGGATTATAGTCGGATTAAAAACGCGATCGGATTATCGGAGGACGCGCCGAGGCCGTGTGACGTCACCTGCCTTGAGGGGGCCACGCGTTCGCGAGGGCTCCGCGCCGCGGTGACCTTTGACCCCGGGGCGGCCGCCTGGGAGGGGGGCGGGCTGACGTCACCAGGATGTTACGTCACACCAGGTGTGAAATCCGTGACACGGTTAAAGTGGCGGGAGGTGAGCGCGCGGCGGGAAGTCGACCCCCCCAAACAGGAAGCGTGCGCGCGGAGGTCGTCCTCTGATCTCCGGTGTCCCGGCAGGTCGGCGACCACAAGTTCAGCGCCCACCGGATCGTGCTGGCCGCCTCCATCCCGTACTTCCACGCCATGTTCACCAACGACATGCTGGAGTGCAAGCAGGACGAGATCCTGATGCAGGGGATGGACCCCAGGTGAGCGGCGGCGGGCGTGGCCGCGGCATGGCGGCGGCGGCGGCGGCCCTTCTGACTCCCTGTGTGTCTCCGCAGCGCTCTGGAGGCGCTCATTAACTTCGCCTACAGCGGCCACGTGGCCATCGACCAGCAGAACGTGCAGTCGCTCCTGATCGGCTCCAGCTTCCTGCAGCTGCAGAACGTGAAGGACGCCTGCTGCTCCTTCCTGCAGGAGAGGTGAGCCGCCGCCGTGAGCGGCGCCGTCGCCGTCGCCGTCACGCCCTCATCGCGCGTGTGCTCCTGCAGGTTGCACCCCAAGAACTGCCTGGGGGTGCGGCAGTTCGCCGAGACCATGATGTGCACCACGCTGTACGACTCGGCCAGCAGCTTCCTGCACCAGCACTTCGTGGAGGCCTCGCTGTCGGACGAGTTCCTGGGCCTCAGGACGGAGGAGGTCCTGGAGCTGGTGGGCTGCGACGAGCTGAACGTGAAGGCGGAGGAGCAGGTGTTCGAGGCGGCGCTGGCCTGGGTCTACCACGACCGCGGCCGCAGGGAGGCCCTGCTGCCCGAGCTCCTCGCCAAGATCAGGCTTCCTCTCTGCAGGCCGCAGTTCCTGCTGGACCGCGTGCAGCAGGACGAGCTGGTGCGCTGCTGCCACAAGTGCAGGTGAGGAGGCGGAGGCGGGGCTTGAGGGCGACGAAGACGAGGGCGGAGACGGAGACGTATCTGCTGTGCTCCAGGGACCTGGTGGACGAAGCCAAGGACTTCCACCTGATGCTGGAGCGCCGTCCTCACCTGCCGGCCTTCAAGACCAGACAGAGGTGCTGCAGCTCCATCACCGGACTCATCTACGCCGTGGGGGGGCTCAACAGCTCAGGTACGGCAGGACCTTCTGAAGGCCCGTCAGTCATTAGCACCGTTAGCATCACTCGCTGGGAAGGCGTTTCGTTTTCTCGACGCTTCGGGCTCAAAGGGGGCGGGGCTACATCGCAGTCGCGTCTGACGTCGGCGTCTGACACCCCCCCCCCCCAGGCGACTCCCTGAACGTGGTGGAGGTGTTCGACCCGGTGGGGAACTTCTGGGAGCGCTGTCAGCCAATGAGGACGGCCCGCAGCCGAGTGGGCGTGGCCGTCGTCAACGGGCTGCTGTACGCCATCGGAGGCTACGACGGCCAATCGCGGCTCTGCACGGTGGAGGTGTACAACCCCGAGACGGACGCCTGGACACGCGTGTCCAGCATGAACAGCCAGCGCAGGTCAGCACGCCGACGGGCCGCGATCAATACGCAACCGACACGGGATCAATACATGATCAACACGGGATCAATACACAATCAATACACAATCAATACAGGATCAATACATGATCAACACGGGATCAATACACAATCAATACATGATCAACACAGGATCAATACACAATCAATACACAATCAATACAGGATCAATACACAATCAATACATGATCAACACGGGATCAATACACAATCAATACACAATCAATACAGGATCAATACATGATCAACACGGGATCAATACACAATCAATACATGATCAACACGGGATCAATACACAATCAATACATGATCAACACGGGATCAATACACAATCAATACACAATCAATACAGGATCAATACAGGATCAATACACAAACAATACATGATCAACACGGGATCAATATGCAAACAACATGGGATGAATATGGGGTCAATACAGGATTGATATGGGATGAAATGATGAAGGGATGAAGAGATGAAGAGATGCAGGGATGAAGGGATGAAGGAATGCAGGGATGAAGTGATGAAGAGATGAAGTGATGAAGAGATGAAGTGATGAAGGGATGAAGTGATGCAGGGATGAAGTGATGCAGGGATGAAGTGATGAAGAGATGCAGGGATGAAGAGATGCAGGGATGAAGGGATGAAGGAATGCAGGGATGAAGAGATGAAGGATGAAGGGATGAAGGAATGCAGGGATGAAGGGATGAAGGGATGAAGGGATGAAGTGATGAAGGGATGAAGGAATGCAGGGATGAAGAGATGCAGGGATGAAGTGATGAAGAGATGAAGGAATGCAGGGATGAAGAGATGAAGGATGAAGGGATGAAGAGATGAATGGATGAAGGGATGAAGAGACGAAGGGATGAAGGTATGAAGAGATGAAGGGATGAATGGATGAAGGGATGAAGGATGAAGGGATGAGTCTGGCTCCGCCTCCTCCACAGTGCCATGGGAACGGTGGTGGTTGACGGACACATCTACGTCTGTGGAGGATATGATGGAAGATCTTCTCTCAACTCTGTGGAACGATACTCACCTGACACTGACAGGTAACACACACACTGACACACACTGACACACACTGACACACACACACTGACAGGTAACACACACACTGACACACACTGACACACACTGACACACACACACTGACACACACACACTGACACACACACACTGACACACACACACACTGACACACACACACTGACAGGTAACACACACACTGACAGGTAACACACACACTGACACACACTGACACACACACACTGACACACACACACTGACACACACAGACACACACACACAGACACACACACACAGACACACACACACAGACACACACTGACACACACACACTGACACACACACACTGACACACAATGACGCATTCAGCCCATAAAGCAGCGACCGGCGGCACGATTAACGCCCGTCTGAAAACTTTACCTGGAGCCAGCATGGAGAGGGCATTTTGAGAAAAA
>CAAKHD010012252.1:10890-29686 GCA_901007705.1 Fistularia tabacaria
CGTGTTGGTGTCTCCCCAAGATTTTTTTAAAAAATTTTTGTTTCTGCAAAAAAAAAAAAAAAAGGGATTTTTTTTTTTTCTTCCCCGTGTCCGGGGGGGGGGGGGGGGGGGGGGGGGGGCAGGTCTGGAGCTACTCATTCATTCATTCATTCATTTATTATCTACACTGCTTATCCTGCACTCAGGGCCGCCGTGGTGTTGGAGCCTGTCCCAGCTGTGATTGGCCGAGATGTGGGGTTCACCAGTCCGCCCTTGACTAGTCGCATTGTTCCAAAAGCTAAACATTGACTAATGGTCATTTATTTCATATTATTTTGGACATATTGTGACCTCCTTAAAATAATCACCTATGTTTTGACTGAACATATGAACATTTTTTGTGGACATATACCATATATTTATAGCCATTTGTACATAGTTTATTATGCAGTTGTATTGTTTCTGATATTTCTATTTCCAATATGGCTCAGTTTTTTGAGTTCCCGAAAAAAAATATGAAAAAATGACTTGGGACAATATTTCAATTACTAGGTTGGTGATTTTTTTAGCTCTGAATGGGTGAATTGGGTGAATTATCTCCTGAATGGGAGATAAGTCTACCTTGCGTAAACAGTTAAGTAAACAAAATGTTGCCACGTTTTAGGAACTCATGTCTGTATTACGATCTTGTGAGCCGAACATTTAATGTTTTTTGCGTTTCATACTTGTATGAATAATCAGCCTTGGTACTTTCCGTTGACTTCTAAGTGATGGTATGAACCGAGCGTCAAATGCCCGCCCATTTAGTGTTTGATTTCACGTTCACATCTTTCAAATCCACCCATTTTTATTTCTCCATTATTCTTTCTATACATCATCTCACGCCGCCCTTCAATACCTGTATTAGCACTTACCTGCGAGCGAGCATGAATTCTCACCTCCCTCACGCCGGCTGCACTAAAAGTCACATTCAAAAATAAATCCAAAGAGAGCCAAATAAATGAAAATAACCTCTCATGCAAAGACGGATTTTTTTTTCAGTGTTTACGGACAGCCACCTCCGCGGTGCATTGTTTGGCTTAAAGGCTATGATTTGCAGTCATTAGCCCTGACAGACAAATGTGGATGACCTTTTCGCAGAAAGAGACATTATCCCGTCACTCGGAGAGGTCATCATTCATCCGGCTATTTCCCTGTAAGCGAGCGAGTCCTCGGCTTTTTTCAAAATATCCAAATCTCTGCGCATCCAATCCGCTGTCACCCAAACGAGCGCTGCCGTCCCCATCAAAGAGATGATGCGACATTGAAATTGACAGCTTTTTTTTTTTTTTTTCTTTTTCGTTTTCAACGCTGCACCGATTTTCTCTCGTCCCCTGCCAGGTTGGGGGGGCGTTCACCTGAGTTAATAAATTACACGTTCGCCCTTTGAGAACCCATCCGCCTTCTGTGTAAATAACATTTCAGGATACGCGGCGGGCCTCACCGTCTGGCATTTCGAGTTTCGGAGGGAGCCGCAGCATTCGGGCCGGGAGTTATTACGGGATTGAATGCCAGAGGCCGAAACCCAGGTACGGAGAGCTGAAGGGATAGCAAAAAAATAGGGAAATTATTTTTCTCATTATTATCATCAAACTATACTTTTAGTTGCTTGTACATTGAGTTTCAACATCAGAAGCAGAAAGCAGAATGGTTTTGTGTTCTGAATGGACATCCGTGCAGAATAAATAAAATGCAAACCCTTTGAAATGATAAATATTTTATTCAAAAACTACCCATTATACACTGCTTTTTCTGTGGCTGACTTTAATTGAGCCGTGCAAAAAAATGGTATATTTCTTTTGTTAGCTGCAGTTGTAGATAATGACCTCGACATCAACAATTGGGTGTCCGGTCATCCGCTCTCAATATTCTCAATAATCAAAATTCCAAGTCTCAATCCAGGATTCTCGTTTAAGAACAGCCTTAAGTCTTTTCTTATTGAGAGTCCGTCGCCATCCCCCATAAAGTTCTTGAGTCTTGTTCCATCATTCCGACATTCAAATTTTGCACAGTAACTAGTTGGCAAGCCGGGCGGATGAATACGTTGCACGTGGCGATACACAATGAAGACGGCTTTGTTTACATTCACCGGTTGTACGCCATATTGGATTGTGCTGCGTTCGCTGTCTTTCATTTGTGTTGTTCTTTTGAAACATTTTGCCCCTTGTTATGTTGTCCAACTTGACAAAAATCACGCAACGTCCTGCCGTAGGGACGGAATTCCGACGTGATTCGATGACTGGCTGCGTGATATAAGCAGAATAGTGATACCAAGCTTATAAATTGATTCAGGATACTGTCTTAGTATTTAGCTCTTCCAGTCTTCTTTGATCGCTATGGCTCGGTAAGCTTGAATAAATAACCGAGGCCTCTTAGACATCGGCGAGAAAGTTCAAACCATATTGATCATCTGCGCCGTTCACCCCAGTGAGCCCCGTCGCCGGGGGAAACATTGAAGGACAGGGTCTCATTCGCCGCCTTGGCTTTTCTTTCTTCAGGAGCACTCGAGGGCGGTGGAAACGTGATACGTTTGAGTCATCGTCCTCCGCTTCATTTCTCTCATCATCTGACAAACAGCCAGGCAGTAGCAGCAGTGCACGGTGGTCCAGTCCTCGCACAAGCTGCCCTGCAGAGCGGCGGGAAAAAAATGTCAAGACATCAGGCCGTCTTTGCCAGGTGCAGAGAGTGTTTCTCTCTCTCTCTCTCTCTCGAAACTACCTCAGGTACATGTAGCTTTCAATATCATCAAATTTTTTTTCTTCGGCGAACATGGCCGGGGTCAACCTTCAAAAAAAGATTGTTAATATCAATGTGCTTTTTCCTAGTTAAATAAAAATGTTAAAAAACTTCCTTTGGGCTGATCATTTTTCGGGTCGCCACAAAGAATCAACCTTCTCTACGTCTTCTCTCTGGCCAACTAAATTCATGCCCTCCTTCAGTTCATCCATATAATGAAATAAACTGGTTAGAAAATTAAATGGGAAAAAAATTTTTTTTTAAAAGATTGAATCAGATGGTATGAAAAGTCTCGTCATCATAGGTTTCCCCCCGAAATGCACCTCATGGTTAAAAAAAAAAAAAAAAAAAGATATCGGATAAGCCATTCGAAGGTTGAGATTTGGCCGAGATTGACCAAACAAGAGCCGCAGTTTTACAGTGAGGTCGATTTTCTGGGAATTTAAACGTCATTTTAAAAAACACCCGGCTTCCATTGCGGGCACTCACCCTGATCTTGTACCTCTCCCTGATCCCGACCCGCATAGCGAAGGTGGACCCGGGTAGCACGGGCATGCAGACGCACTCGCCGTACTGATGAGCCACGCTCAGGTCCAAGCAACACGGCACCACAGCTCCGAGGATACCTGCGTTTCAGAAAGTTTGTGAGTAATCCAACTCGATTTGGCTACAACTCCAGGCTGTGTGTCTCGTGGCGGGGCTACATGTGGTTCTGTCTCCGCAGATGTCAAACAAGCCTGTGCTCCAGTCGCCGCCCGTCTGCGTGATGGTGGTGATGGTCGTCCTGGTGATGCCGAGGCCGGGTTGCGTGAGCACGGGACTCGTCCCCGCGCGGCCGCCGTACGATCTCCAGTCGTCCAGGCTTATTTTCGCGAAGCCCCCCATTTCATCCTCGCGGAACTTGGACACTGGCGTGGATCTGGGTTTGAGACAAATCTGTGCTTAGAAAGCACGGTTGGCAAATTCACCAGGACTGTTTTGGAGCCTCGGACGAGCCGCTGATACTCGAGCGTGGGGTTCTTTCAGCGGAAAGAATTTATCTGGGAGAAATTAATGAGCCTATTGAAAGTCCTACCGGTGGCATTTTCAATTAAGTTAATTAATTCCACTAATTCATTTGTCCTATCAGTGTGTTTTGTTCTTTGCTCGCCTTCTCTGCAAAATTTGAAAATTCAGCTATTCATATACGACTGGTAAACTATTGTGCAATACTTGTTGTTGTTGTTGTAATCTATTATTATTGTTGTAAGCCATTATAATATTATCATAATTAATTATCAATATTAATATTGTTATTATTATTTATATTAATGATATTGGTAGTGTATAATAATTATAATAATCATACGTATTATTATGAATAATAATAATTACAATTATAATAATAATATAGTGTCCATTCAGGGAAAAAAAATTGTGGCCTTGGAAAAACACAGGTGAGCCCACCATGCCCCGAAAAAATAAATCAATTAGATACAAATGTGTATTGCATATAGCTAAATTAGACATTTAAAGTACAGAAAACGAGAGTGGGACCTTTAGGTGAGGCTGCATGGTTTCACATGTTATCCACCACAGTGACGTCACAGAAGAAAACTGAATGCATTAAAATGTTGTTGGTTTTTTTTTTGTTTTGTTTTTAAATAAGCCATCTGTAGTAATCGGTGACCGCGTCGTGTGCTGCTGTGGACAAAGAAACACTTACTGCCGTGTAATTGTCGTCTCCTCCATAATCTACCAGCTTCCAGAGAAGGTTGTGGTTAAGAAAAAGAGTGGGCAAGGGAGACAGCAGGAACACGGAGGTGGAGGGTGTGTGTGTGTGTGGGAGACACTTCCCCCTGTGAGAGGGTGTGTGTCGGTGCAGATAAACCAGCAATCGGAAGGCTCAGCCAGACACTGTGTGACAGAGATAAGTCTTGTAGTTGTCTTCCGACTTAGACTTCGCCCCCCCCCCCCACAGACACACGCACGTACACGCACGTACACACACGCACACACGGAGAGAGGGGGCAATACGCATCAGTGTGCAGTAATTTCTGTCTTAAAATAAACATATGTAGGTCTATTCATAAATGTGATATTGATATGCGCAGCATGTACCGCCTCGGTAATTTTTTATTTTTTTTACAGGAGGTGGGAGCGATTGTCCTCAGGACCGAAGATTGCTGGTTCGATTCCCGGCTTCTTCTAGTGTGACTAAGGGTTGTTGAGCAAGACACTGAACCTCTGGAGCTGCTAGACGGCAGCCAACTGCCCATGGTTCATCCATGATGGGTTAAATGCAGAGAACAAATTTCCCCACAAAGGATTAATAAAATACTGTGTTAGTTATTAGTTATTAGGATTATCATTATTATTATTAATATTATTTTATACACAGTTATTTAAGATGCAAAAATTCTGTGTTTATCCAGTACATGCAACAACAGCCTTCAAAAACTCAAACTTGAAAACATATTCAAGTTTATTCATGCAAGTCCTTGCAAGTTTTTTTTTTTTTTTTAAATGTCCTTATTTTTATTTTTTTTTATATGCAGTCAGTCTATGGCTACTGACGCAAATATTCACTGTTTGTCCTCATAAAAAGTATAGGGGACATTGAAAGTTATGATGTCCCAACACAAGGAGAGATATTTCACTTATGCGACTCTGACATTCATAAATTGAAAAATAAATATTTGAAGATACATGTACGTTTCTGGTCTAAAACCAAGACTGATGCGGAATTTCTTACTTAAAGCCTCAAATGGGTCGGCAATTAGTAAACGTCTCCTTCTCCGCCGTGCCGAGAATGTTCCTACTTTGAGGTCTTTTAGATCCATATTTAATTTAGATCAGGGATCAAACACTAGACTTCCGAGAGCTGTGGGTATGAAACCCAAGCCCCCCTGCGGACTAAAGTTCGGTACACTGCGATGTAACACCTGCGTGGGAAGTGGGATTCACCGTTCATTCCTGGTAAGTCGGCGGCCATGATGAAAGCCACTAAAACCCAACAGGCTGAGAAGAACCGTCGTATTCGAGGCAAATCCGAAAAACGAGGAATTGAGGAACAGCGATTGCATCCAAGTCCGTACAAGCGAGAGCGCCTTGTGTCCAGTTGAGGAGTTGCCACCGCAGATCCGTTCACCGAAAGAGTGCTTTCACTTAGCGGCCCCAGGATGTTGTTGATTGTCGGCCCAGGGTTCCAGGTGCAAAGGTGCAAGAAATGTGCTCGTGACAGCCAATTGGCCGAGGAGGCCGGTGGCCAAAGGAGATATTAGCCTGACGCATCACATTATAAGTAGTTCGACCCCTGATACCGGCGCCACAATACGACGCGCTCGTCCTATCAGCTTGCTTTCGTCAAGTCATTGAGCGAAACCGGGGTCGGTATGTCCGTTTTGCTGACTGTCAGCCCATTTCAAGAGCAGATCGCCCGGCTCAGATCGAGAGCTGATGGTTGTCTCCCGTCGGACCAATTGGGGACGGCGTAAATGAAAATCAAATTGTTGCAGGCCTGTTGAAATGAAAAAAAAAATCCAATAAATCAATTTGTTTTCCAAGAAAAACCAAAGGGGGGGGCGAGAAGCTACGGGTCTATGACCTGTTTATCTTGATTGCATGCCCCGAAGTCTCAAGTATTAGGCCCGATGTACTGAGAAATCTAATGAAAAAGGAAAAAAAAATGAATATATAAACACAGATGAAAGGCTAAATAAACGCTTCAGTTGATTTTAATGTGAATCGATCAAATGTATGAACTTTTCCCCAAATGATGCCTCCTGTCACGAAACACCTGAACTACTTCCCTTTTTACATCGGCTGTGAGAAATTCTTTTTCAGTGCTTATTAAAGCTGGGTTGGTCAGTTGCTGAGATAAAGAAGACCTCAGCTAGGTTTGAAATCTATGTATAAATGTGGATGTATA
Source organism: Fistularia tabacaria (assembly GCA_901007705.1). Lineage (NCBI taxonomy): Eukaryota > Metazoa > Chordata > Actinopteri > Syngnathiformes > Fistulariidae > Fistularia > Fistularia tabacaria. Next base: position 17,555 of record CAAKHD010012252.1, read on the forward strand.
TATGTGTATGTGTATACTGTGTATATGTATATATATATACATATATATGTCGGTATGTGCATGTGTGTGTATATATGTATGTAAGCGTGTGAATGTATGGAGACATACAGTATGTGCATATGTGTTTGCACTGATAGATGTGTGCATATATATATCTTTCCTGTTTTTCTTTTTCTCTAATGTTGCTACTGCAACATCCGAATTTCCCCTATGGGGATCAATAAAGTATTATCTTATCTTATCTTATCTTATCTTATCTTATCTTATCTTATCTTATCTTATCTTATCTTATCTTATCTTATCTTATCTTAAATAATTTCAGTTTTGAAAATGACTTTCCCCAGCTTGTGACTGAAAACAGAATTGTAAGCAGGAATAGGTGTGAAACGCACAGCATCTGAAACATCCCATGTGAATATTTCATCAAATATCACCCAAAACAAAATGATAAAAAAACGTAAGAGCGTCCATTCTATAGCCACACGCTGATGCAAGAAGGTAAAAGAACTAATCCAGATGCACAAAAAGCTGAAGACGAGTTATGACTCAAGAAAACGCAGGAAATTTCTATCTCGTTTCTCTGATTGAATGCCCTCATCCAATGGATACCCGGGGAAAAGGTTTTCATGGAACACAGAGTAAAAAGTTGAAAGTTGGAAGGGAATTTTAGTACAATAGTTAAGTGTGATCAGTGTTTTCCTGGTCTTGGGCTTACGACAATATCAAACGTGTTTGATATTAACGTAAATAATTCAGTTTTTAACGGTGATGTCACACAATCAACAGCTAATCGATGAGCTCTAACAAAACCAGAAACAGGAAACCTGGTAGACAAACAATCACCGGAGTGGTATTGGCGGCATGGAAGGTATTTGTTTGTGGGATGGATGAAAGGGAACGGCGAAGGTCGTCCTGAACAGCCCAGCGTGTACGACGTCAACTCTCCAATGTATCACGACCGAGTGGAGAAGGAAAAGCGATGGGCTGAAATAGCAGAGGAAAATATTACCCGCTGAAAATATTGCAAGGTAGGGAAAAAAATTGCTGAACAAATCTAATTGCAGTCTTGTAAATAGTGACCCTGGAAGATTCACAGTCTTTGAAAAATCTCAGTCTGAGACAAGGCGGCCACTAAAAACTCATCTTTAGATTTGAGATAATGGTTTTTCACCGGCCTTTTTCGAATCTTTCTAAACTCTTCGGATGTATAGGTAGCATAAAGTATCGACGTCAGACCATCAGATTCCCAGAGCTTCTGTGAACACTGAACCCTTCGCCGGTGACAGGAGACAATCAATTTTGCCGAGGCAGTTTAACGCTCAATATCCCGTCGTGAGGTCCTTTTCTTGCAGCGCATGGGTAACCGATACTCATGCAGAGTGCCTGCATGGCCCCGACCCCATGGAGGAAAACCGAGGGTGATTGATTATCAGTCGGGTGAAGAAGTGAACGTTCCCTATCGGTGCCTTGGGGGTGTCGTTTTGCTTTATCGATACAAAAACTTTCAACCTATTGCTTGCTGTCATGGGTCCCCGAGTGGCTTCAGCCTGGTCACTGATGTCATTGACAGTGGCAGCTCCAGAGATTTTTTACTGGGGGGGGTCCATGGAGGGGGACGAGTTGTTTATTTGAATTGCTAGTGAATTCTGACACAACAAACACCAACAAATGGTACCGCAAAAGATTTATCAATCCCAGGCTAACATACCGTACATAAGTGTTTTGTGTTTTGCTTAACCTCAACTGTCAAAACAATTATACAATAAACACAGTATTTTTGTGACCAAATAACATGATGGCACAAAACAAAAACAAACCAGTTGATCATCATCCCTCCAAAGCCAGATCGAAAGTGCTTCAGATCTCGTCCGACGGGGCCAACAAGATTCCTGCCGCCCGTGACCGCATGCTTCACCGCTGGTTCATGCTTGCCCTTCACTCTCCGCTTCATTCTCATTTTCGTGTATCGGAAATAAACCCTCCACGGATGCAGCGGTCGCCACTGATTCCGCTGAGGCCGTCCCCCGTTAATGCCTCTTCATCGTCTAAATCCTCCCCTTCGATCTCATTCCCCACGTTTGGCAGCAACACTCTATCCTCCATGCCAGCGCTGGAATACTTGCAAATCACTGCAACCGTCATCGTCGACTCTAACTCCTTTTTTGGCGGATAACAAAAGTAAATTTGTCCATGATGCTTAGGACCCCGTGGTTAATAGCCTACGCTGAGCAACGTCAAAAGGTCAAATCTAACGTGCACCCCTTGGCAAAGACACGCCTCTATCTGCCTCTGATTAGGGTTAGCGGTTAGGGTTCGGAAAGTGATTACAGTAAACAATGTCATTGCCGCTGCCCCTGGCCTAAATGTCTGTCAGTCCACCAGGAATCACAGTCCATACCTTGAGTCCCTGATGAACAGCAGCTGGGTGTGTCCGCCGCCGCCCACTGCTGCTACCGGGCTCCGGCTCCACGGTTATGCCGCCGCCCCGAACGAGCCCCGAACTGTGAACTGCTCAGTTGCCCATAGGACGTGGTCGTCTTCTACTGCCAACCACCCAGTTGTCGCCAAAGGCCAGACAGTGGGAGTTCATCAAGATCGGGTGCTCTGCAGGCTGAAGCTGGCGCAGGCAAATATGCACAAATAGGAACCCGCCCTCGTGGGCTCCCAACAGCGCCAGCAAGCCCTCCATCAGGTCCACGGCCAACCTGTCGCCCAAACCGGGCAGGGAAATCACAGACCTCCTCGGGCTTTGGGATGACCCGCTCCTTCTCGGTGAGAAACGGGAGCTCTGTGCTCTTCTTGGTCCTGAAATCCGGCGTCCGGCCAATTTGCTTGATCTGAACGCAGCGGCTTTCGCCCCAATTGTCGCGTCGGCAGGGCAAGCGCCGGTATTCGACGATGACGTCGAGCAGGTACTTGCGTGCGTTGGCTGGGTTCCGGGGGCCGAGCGAGTAGCGGGCTAGCTTCAGATATCTCCGAGGCTGCATCACGTCAGAGTTACCAATGTGGTGCTCGGTGAGAAATAATCGATAACGGAGCCTTGGAGTCTTGGATGAGAGATTATCTTTATTACTGAGCACCACCATACCACTAAGCAACAACCCTGTGCACTTCCGGGGCGCGTATATATATATATATATATATACATATATATATATATATATATATATAAAACCCTCCAGCCTAAGCAATGCATCTAGCCCCTAGTCCCATTGGGTGAAGCCATGCCCCTCATTATCCACCACAATATTCAAAAATACTTCCCGTCAGTATTATACCCATATATACTAGCCCTATACTCATATTCTCAGAAAGGATGTAATGTTAACTACTAAGGGGCCAAATTAAAAAAAAAAAAAGTAAAAATCATTTAGATGCCTCTTGTCGCACATTCTTTTAGTAGATGGCTTAAATAGAAAATAAAAGAAAAGAAAATTGCTTCTCGAGGGCACTGCAAGACCAAGGCAGAGATACTGAACATTTCATGGGTTTGACTATTTCGCTGGGAAAAAATAAAAGGTGGGTCGGACAAACACCCTCTGAGGGTTGAAAACAGAAGAGCTGTGTGACAGCCTGAGAAAACAGTCCGCCTGTCCTTCGACGTATATAAAAAAAATTTTAAAAAAAAAACAGCGGATGCATTTTAAAAACAGTAGGCATTCAGGGAGGACGCGTGACCGCCCTGAGGATGTCATGATGTAACAAAAAAGACTGGTCGGGCAAAACTTTTATTCGAGAGCTCGGCTAAAAAAAATACAAAAGAAAAGATCATGATTTTTCCCCGGGAACATGAAAGAGCTGTTGAAGAAGACAGCCCGCAAACTTGAGTGGAGATAGGAAAGAAAAAAAAAAGGGAGAAGTGTATATATGTTGTTCTGTGATTCCCATTGTTTTTCGTTTTGGCCCCCGCGCATCTGCCGGACGTGGAGGATTACGGCGATCTAGTGAAAGAAGTAAACCAGAGAGTCGCCGACGTCCACGGTGCCGCCGTCGTCGGCCAGGGTCACCCTTTTTGCCTCCAGGTTGATGTGGAACACCGAGCTTCCGGAGATGGCCAGTAGGCCCTTTTCCTCCTGGCCCAGGACGGGCACCCTACGAGGCCCCAGCACCGGGTCTTCATACCGCATCAGCTTCACCCTGGACAGATCTAAGGAACAGACGGGACAAGTCCTTGATACACGTGGATCTTTCAAAAAAATAATAATAATAATAACAATAATCTAAAAGGATCATGGGGAACACTGGCGACTCGGGCCGACCGTCGCACCGACCTTTGATGAGTCGGTTGACCTTAGCGAGCCTCCGGACGACGCTGTCTCTGTTGTCTCCCTGCCGGATTTCGATGCTCGTGGAGAAGTGGCCGTTGCACGGCTGAGGGTTGATCATGGACACGCACAGGCAGGGCTGCAGGAGAGCGCGAAATGTCTCTTTGAGCTTATAATTTTTCGTTTTTTTAATTATTTTTTTTTCTTTTAAGTCAACATTAACTCAACGAGGCGCTTGACAAACATTTAAATGGAAAAGTTGAAATTTAAAATTATCGTCATAAAAATCAAACGTCTCTCCAAGGTCACGTCGAAGTAAGCAGGCTCAAAGTGCCAACTAAAAACTTCCTTTCACACGCTCACCCACACCCACACCCACACACACATTGTTTCTTATTACTCTCCAGAGTGTCCGACCTTTACCTCTGAGCGGAAAACATAGAACGGTTTCCCAGGGCAACAGTCCTCCTTCACTTTGTCGTCGGCGTCGGACGCTAAAAGGACTTCGATCTTCTCCAGCTGCAGACACACACAAAAAAAAATAAAGTTTAAATCTGTGTTTAGAAAGCAAACAGGTCAAAGTAAGTGGTAACCATGTGCAGAATTAAAAAATATTGTGAGGGAACTAAAAAACCCGCACTTTGGCACATTCTCACAAAATATTAGCAGAATCTATGGAATCTGATTTTTAGTCACTTCCTCCTTTTGAAATAATCAGCCAATCAGCTGCGAGCACCTGGCCCTGGGAGGGGCAGGTGGGCATGGCCCAGACCTGTTATCCCCACCCCGCTTCTTTTTACCCCAAACGGGGGGAGAAAAAAAAAAAAAAAAGACATGGTCATGTTCACAATCAAGTTAGAATAATCGTTATTTTGGTTGTTGAAGCGGTGTGAGGTGAAAATGGAGTGAGCCTTAAATTTGTTGGCGAAACGAACCTCCAGGGAGTTGGTTAGGTAGACCAGGTTGTCCATGAGGACGGTGCGCTCGTCGAACTCCAGCTCCAGATCAAGTGCCCTGGGGCCGTTCCTCTCCAGGTTCTCCTGCCGAAGGCCCACGGGGAACAACAGGTAAGGGGCAGAAATGGCGATTTGAAAAAATACGATCAGTTCAGTGCGGTGAGCAAGTTTAATTGCCCTGAGATTACGGAGCATAAGGAGGAGTTGGTTTTTTTTGGAAAATATGATTTTTTTTTCCCCCAGAAAAATAAAAATGAATTAATTTTAATAAACCTGAGAAAATCGAGAACTAGGAATGATGTGCAAAAAATGTCAGAATGTAGAAAATAAATTGAAAAAAAAAAAGAAAAAAAAAACGATCAGAGAAAATATGATGATCGGTCCAGGGTGATGTGACAGTTTAATTGCTGTGACAAATTATGGAACAATTTTTTTTCGGACAAAAATCAAAAATCCAAGTTGAAGAAAACAGAATGCATGATAGAAAAGAAAAAAAAAAAATGATCCCGGGCAAAAATAGCGATTTTCTGACAATATGATGATGTGGGAACTTAATTGTCATGACAATATTATGAAACATAATGAGTAATAAAATTAAAAAAAAAAGAGAGAAAACAGAACTAGGAACAATGCACTAAAAGTCAATGCATGAGAAAAAATACATTTCTTAAAAAAAAAAATCTGCTCTCAGATTCACCTTGATCATGGCCACAAAGGGCATGACTCGCTTCATGTACTTATTCAGTTCGGCCATGGCTCCCAGCTCACTGGCTATGACTTTGTTGTCTGGGAGGACTCCATTGTTGGTCTGGACAGAGAGAGGGGAGAGACAGATGTAGGAGGTCCATCATGTATAATGCTGCTCTTGAGGACACTTGAAGTACAGTGAACGCAGCACTCAAGAACTACATAATAGTGTGTGTGTCTGTGTGTGTGTGTGTGTGCGTGCGTGTGTTGGGTACCTTGTAGTGCTTGCCGAGCAGGGATAAGGCACTGTGCTGCCACGGCGGGTAGCTCTTGGCCACGTAGATGGTGCAGTGTGAAGGCTTGGCCGGTGGCTTGGTGTCGCCTTTCTGCGAAGAGCCAGAGGCAACAATGCCGCGTGATCAGTCCTTTCAAATTGCGGGTAGTCGATCAGTGACGGGTGTCAAAACTGTGTGTTGGTTATTCAAGGAAGTGGTGACTATTTTATTTTAGTTTGGTTTTTTTTTTATGTGTGTGTGCGTGTGTCATCTGCAAATCTTAATTTCCCCCGAACACATCCTGAAGATACTTGAATTAATTTACAGATAGTGACAGAACAAATGAAAAAGACCTATTCCATTTTGATGGCTAAACTGTTCAATCAATAAATAAATAGATTGTTTCAGTGACAGTTCCTGCTTTCGCTATTTTTTTCTGTCTTTTAAAAAAAAAACAAAAAAAAAAAAATATGTATAATCTTATGGTACTTCCGCAATTTTCCATGGATCTTTAGGTGTTAACGTGACTGCACTGTGCCGAGAGGTGTGTTTTTAAGGTTTTTTTGTTTTTTTTTAAATGGACAATTTGGGAGTACAAGGGGTAGAGTGCATTTTTTTCCAAAATTTAAATCACTCATATGGCATGTCTGGGAAGTAAAATATAGCAGGGTCTTGCTCTGACAAAGTCACAAAATGTATTGCCGATATTTTTTTAAATATGTAAATATATTTCAATATGAAAAACTGGTATTTAAATGATATATTCCAAAAATATTCTATTTTGAAATATAAAATCACTGAATTATCTATGAATATTTTTTTAATATGTGAATACTAATATTACTGAGGTATATACTAATTATATTTAATGCAAATTTATGCACTCGAAAACAAAACGGACTGCATTTGTGACCTGATGAGTGTGTATAGTGAGGTATCATTCGGCGTCCTCATCTGTTTTGCCACAGTTTCAGCACACGCGTGCGTTCATTTTATTTTGCAAATCACTGTAATTACCCTCCGTCCCCATTTAACCAACTTTGTATCTCGACCTGTACTTGTTTCTTGATCGATCAGTTATGAGGGGGATAACATTGACCCGCCGAAAGGCACCTTGCTTTTGGGGGGAAGCAGGTACGCCTTGAGGCGGAGGCGGAGGTCGTGGGCGGTCTCCATCAGGTATTGCGAGGAGCGGATCAGGACCTCGTCCACGGGACCTGCCGCAGGCCAGGACGCCTTCATCAGAGAGGGGGTCTGGGAGGAGGACACAGGAGGGAAAAAGGAAAGGGAGGAGAACGAAAGCGGACCCCCGTGAGTGTTTTCTAGAAAATAAAAGTGGATGAATTTTAAGGTTTTTTGGATCCTTTTGTCAACGGAGCCAGAAGTTACACCTCCTTTGTAGGAAAATAAAAAAAAATCTCTACGTGGTGGAAATCCCTTGGGGGTGGGGGGTGGGGGGGCTTGCCGCCGTTGCTTAGCGACAAACCCAAAAAAATGCCCTTTTATAACAGAGTGGCGTTCCTTTTTTTTTTTTTTTTTTTTTTTTAATTCATAAATGAGAGCGTTATAAATCCTCTTGGCCCTGGGAAATTTGGGATCGTGCAGCAGCCTGTGTCTTTCCTCTGGTTCTGAGGAGGAGGAGGAAGACGGACGGACGGCTGCTGGACATTCTCGGGGAGGTTTGCAGCGTTGCCACGGCCCGATCCAATTCGGCGCATTTTTGGCGCTTTAAAACTGCTGGTTTTGGCTGCTGGCTCGACTCACCGGACCAGCTGTTTCTGATGTTTGATATTTAATTTGACCAACTGCTAACACATGAAAAATACATTTCTGATCTCTTTTTCCTTGAATTTCTTGTATTTGATATAATTTCCTTGCAATATTTCATTTCTTCAAATGGGCCACTATAACAAGTATGAAGTCTGAAATTTAGATTTATAAATGCAAGACAGTCCTGTCAAGACTCTTACGTCACGGGAATGTATAAACTGATACGTTTGTCATCTCTTGAAGGTTTGAATGCAGTAACTTTCCTAATACTAAAAAAAACAATGATGATAATAATACATATAGTAATAATAAATGATTCCGGGTGAATCTGGATCGTTTCTGAATATCGTCTCTCGTCCCGATCCCTTCACACGCCGCTCTGATTCACTGCCTTCAGACTTCTATAAGAAGGCTTTGCGGTTGCTTGGCAACAGATGTAACAATGTTTAACAGCTCGATGCTCTCAGGCGTTTTCAGCCCGAGCCAAACCGATCTAGAAATAAATAAATAATTAATTTAAGAAAATATTCTTCAATACTAAATGACAAAGAGGCGCATTTCAAACACTGTTTTTTTACATTATTATGAAAGAATAAATATAGAAGTATCTTGGCACTTTTCAGTTCCCTAAAAACACCAAGGCTGGTCTTATTAATATACCAGACAACATTTTTTAGATGTTGTGCTCAGCGATGACATCTTTATTCCTTTTTTTCTTTTACTCTTATTTTTTTATGCTTTATAGGAGGAAGAGTGAAGATCCGGGTGGAAGGATGCCGAGGGCTGGAACTGCCAGGCAGGAGGTGCGGAGGACGATCAAACAGGAAGTATACGGATCAGGTTGAAAGAGGACAAGAAGCTGGCTGCTGCGCAGAGGACAGGGTTGGACGGAGGCACGTGATTGGCTGTTGCAACCCCTGAAAGGTGCAGTGGCAAGGAACCGAAGAAGAAGAAGTTGCAAGCTGCTCTCTGTGTTAATGTAAAAAGGTTGTAGCTTTCTTCCCCAATACATCATGTCGTGCTGTTTGCAGAGGCGCTACTCGTTTGAATATCGATTACAAATTGATAAATGCTAAATAGGAATCAGGTGAAAGAAAACAGCAAGACAGAATACATGTGATTGAATAAGAGGAACCCAGTTGGAACCGTGAGGCCACAGGGAGTGGAGATGAAGAAGGTGGAGGATTTTAAATACTTAGGATCAACAGGCAAGAGTGACGGCAAATGTGGCGATGAGGTGAAGAAACGCCTCTGAGCACGTTGGAACGGCTGGAGAAAAAAATGTGTCAAGGAGGAAAGAGTATCAGCCAGAATGAAAGTAAAGGTGTACAAGTCCAGAGACAGTGGCATCGAGGAAAAGGCAGCAGAGATGAAGATGTCGAGGCTCTCTTCTGGAGGGACAAGACGGATAGGATCGGGAGTCCAACAGAGGGACAGCACATGTTAGATGTTTTGGAGAGAAGGTCAGAGAAGCCAGACTGAGTGGGTCCGGTCATGTACAGAGGAGGGACGGTGAATATATTGGTGGAAGGATGATGGTGTTGGACAGGAGGTCTTGGGGAAGACCAAAGAGAAGAGTTATGGATGTAGTGGAAGAAGACATGAAGTTAGTTGGTGTGACAGAAAACAATAGGGGTAGATGAAGGCGGTCGAGTCGCTATGGCGACCCCTGAGGGGAGTACCTGAAAGGAGAAGACAAGGTGAAAGAGGATGTGAATTTAGCTGATGTGCAGAGGAGGGGATGAGATGGAGGCAGGAGATTGCTGTTGAAACAAGGTTGTAGTTTTCTTTCCTTCCCCAATATATCCCATCGTACTGTTTTCGCGAATGCGCTACTCATTTGAGTACCAATAACTAATTGATTAATGCGGAGTAAAAGCACATACGTGTCACTTCCAAACCTTTCAGGTTAACGTACACCCCTCAAATGCATAAAACTGAACAAGTCCATCGGTGTCACAAGACCAGAAGCGCGGCGAGTCGCTTCCTAAGTGTTCAAATATTTGGCAATTGTGTTTAATTGGCAAACAAATGAACAGTACTCGTCATGTTTTTTTTGTCTTTAACTGTTACATTTAATATATTAATATTTCGATTTTGAAAAATCCAAAACAGTAATCAGTATAGAATGGAGTTATAAAAGCATGGTATCGCCCAGCACATGTTCCCTACCTTGCCCAGCAGACCCCAGGTGTATTCGCACAGGTGGGGGCAGATGGGGGCGAGCAGCAGTGTTTGCTTCTCGATGAATTGGAAGACGATGTCCCTGTGCATGCCCTCGATGGCCAGCTCCCGGTACTTGTCTTTGGCGGCCTGGGTGAGCAAAAAAAAAAAAAAAAAAAAAACCCCAACAACAACACAGAGTGAATTTGCAGCCTCTCTGGCGAAAAGGGACAAGGCCATTTTTATTCTTTCGGTCTGCGTAATTTTTTTTGTTTCGTTTACCTGGAACTCGAAAAAGCCTGTCTTCAGAGCCTCCTTGTACATCATCCTCTCGTAGTGCTGCTCCGTCTTCAGGATCCCCGCGTTCATCTCGCTGGACGAGAAAAAGGAAATCCTTTCAGGCGCTTTTTTCTTATATTTCATATATTTTTTTCTAATTCATATATATATATATATATATATATATATATATATATCATCTTCATTTATCTAAGAGAACCTCTATAGTTCTATAGACTTCTGATCTTTGATGCAAAAAAAAAAAAAAAAAAAAAATAGAACTCAGGTTATCACTGAGGGAGTTCTACCTGGTGCAGAGCTGAAAGCCCCACCCCCTGATTTGAGGCAGTGCGAAGAACAAAAGTGAACCGAAATTTTCAGTGGAACGATAACAAAAGAAATGGGGTTTTGTCTTTTTTGACATGAACTAGGAGCTGGGAAGGGTAGGGGGATAAAAAAAATAAATAAATAAATAAATAAATAAAAAATAAAAAATCAACTCCAACAGTTCCATGAATAAAACAAGCTTATACTCAGTACTTACACAACTACTTTTCATAGTTAAATGTCATGTGACTTTTGCAGCTTTTCATAGAATTACAGCTGGATGATAACCATTTTGGGTTTTTTGGGGGGGGGGGTTATAAGCTGTACAACTTATGGCTAAATTAAAATATGCGTGCCTTAAGCCGGGGATTTCTGTGAATGGATTCAAAACCTGATCTGTACAAAAGAAGAAGATACCTGAATGTCCGCTCAACACAAATTGAGAAATTGATATATGCTGGTCTCACCTGGCGAAGACCCGGTCGTTGAAGGTGCTGGCGGGCCCAGTCCTCAGGTTGTTTTGGTTGGCGATCATCTCCTTGACCCACTCCATCCAGGTGTACAGGCGGAGGATGCCGGCGTCGGCCATGGTCTCCACGAAGTTGGCGTCCTCCACCGTGTCGCCGGCGTCCGCCAGGGCCAGACGCATGCCTGCGGAAGAGTCATTCAAAGCCAGTCAGGGAGTGTTTGATCAATTTAAGAAGAGGACTGGCATTCACTCCGCCGCTACATTTAGTTTAGCGAAAAAGCGTAGCACGGTATGCAAGTTAAATTTAGTAATACAGTGGAACTTCGATTTACAATTTAAATTCATTCCGTGACCGAGCTCGTAATTTAGATTTCCCCATTAAAATAAATTGAAACTACTAATCTGTGAATCTATTAATCTTCTTGCCTGTTATGCGTTTTCTGAATAAAAAATGAATAAAAAAAATAAGCACACATATTAAACAAATGTAAAGAAATAAACTGGATTTAATAAGTGTTTTTGTGCTCTATCACAAAACTTACTCGCTACACACGTAATGCTACAATGTATCGCTTAATGTAACTTGCACCCTGTGCAACACTTTAATGCTAAATTTAATTTAGCGACGGACTGAATGCTGGTCCTCTTTTTAAAACGATCAATCCATCCCTGACTGGCTGTGGATGCCTATTCAGATACATTCTCCGTTAACGTTCCCGCCGTCTGCTGCACCAAATCCCCTAAAATGTGTTACAACTCGCACACCTTGCTAATGTTTTTCGATGATTATCGCTAGGCAGGCGACTTTTTTTTTTTTTTTTTTTTTTTTTTTAAATGCCGCTTGACGGAAAGGCAGCGGCCACGTCCATGTGAAACGGCTCATCCCTCAAATAATATCACAAAGTATAAAAAAAAAACAAATAAAATTCAAAAGCAAAAAA
>CAAKHD010012255.1:3385-16853 GCA_901007705.1 Fistularia tabacaria
CCCGTTCCCGTCGTCATGCTAGAGCGTGCGTGGGCCGCTCACCCCCTACCGCCCTCATCCTCCCGCCCTCTAACACACACACACACACACACACACACACACACACACACACACACACACACACACACACACACACACACACACACACACACACACACACACACACACTCACAGCTTGCAGCCAGACTGGTGTCACCATGTGTGTGCCAGGGGTAGCAGCACTCATCGGAGGGGTACTGGGGGAAAAGAAACAGGGTGGGGTAGAAGGAGGGTAGTGGTAGGGGGGAAGTGGGGTTTCAGACAGCCAGATGCTGCCAATTAACTCTGCGGTTGCCACTGGGCGGTAGGGGGTACAGTCTGGCACCTGTAACATCCAACTTCTAAAGAGCATTTGTATGGTAAATGGTGGCAGGAGCACAGGGGTTCAACAGAACTCAAAATGTCTATCTTAAAACCAACCTGTCCTGTATTTTTGTGTTAACACTGAAACACTTCTAGCTGAAAAACGTAGTGAATTCAGGCACTAAACTAGATTTGCAGTCAAGGTTTTCTGCCTGATTCTCTGTCTGCTATTTGTGGATTATATTGGCAATACATTTGTATTTAGAAGTGAAAAACCCTTTTGGTTCAACAGCAAATTGCTGTTAATTATGTTTATCTTCAGATAACTGATAGCCAACCGTATGCTAACTTGATATGAAATATACTTTTTCAATTAAGTGGTCACTGATGGCTGTTTAAAAAACAAAAACTTGTTAAAATAGAAACTGTTATTTTGCTATTAGAGTAAAATGAAGAAAGGAACAGATGTACATTAAGATATGTTTGTAGCTGCAATTTTGATTAATCTGTAATATGGTTCAAATATACAATAGAGCCAGATCATTCATTCATTCCTTCATTCAAATGTTATTCCTTTTAATTAAAGAAGTCAACCACATTCATTCATATGCATTTCCTGTGAAAATGTTTGTGGTCACTTCAGAGCAAACCATTATCTTTTCACTTTCAAAGTTACCTCTGCATGAAGACTTCTCTGAGTTAAATGAGGGTTTGCATTTAGCAGTAAAACTGTTGCTTTTTCACAAGAATAATGGTTGTTATAATCCATTCAAACAAATCGATGATAAATGTTAACATATTTACTTGACTTTTTTTGCAGATCTTCAAACCAGAAGATGATGGAGATTCTCCTAAATCATATGAGTTATGGTGCTGACTGCTAACTGAAAGAATAAAATAGTCTTTTCTCATGTAGCTCTGAGATGATTAAAAAGAAAGAGGTACACCGCCAGTCAGTGCAAGATGTTGGATACCTAATTGTATTATATGGAAGTTGAGGAACCTAAAAACCACAACCAACTTACCTGAGGGTACTAATTTCTTAAAATTTGTGACAAACAAAACTGACTTTGTTGTCTTACTTTACTGCCTGGTGTTTTGGGGCACACCACAGCTCCAAATATATAATAACTGGGATTGCTTACTATTCTATATAAAAAATTATTTGAAACAAAAAGACAAAGCCATTTGTTCATTTACTGTTTGTTCAATAAACCTTTTGTGACAATCTTATTGATGACTCCAACTTGACTAAGCGAAGAAAACAAAAAGTCACTCTGGTGTTGTAAAGAGTATGATTTTTGCTGTATCATTGCCATAGGGCACAAGCATGACATTCTAACATGCTCAATCCAGCAGGGGGGACTGATCTTGAAAATGTGTAGGCGTGGCAGACTTCACACAGTCTAGACCCAGCAAACATTTAGCATTACCTCTTGACTAATGGAACATGAAAAGGAATGGTTTGATATTAACAAGGTCAGAAAAATCAATCAGACTTAATTTTTTGTATTATAACTTGGGTTTTTAATGACTCAGAAAACACAATAACTACTATAAAATAGTATTTCTGCCTGCATTGTGCCAATTTAGCTGATTCAGTGATATTTTGCATTGATGTTTATTTACATATTTAGCTGAGTGAGTAACTATGTGTGTGTGTGTGTATGTGCGTGTGGGAGTGTGTCTGCACCCGCACCCAGCCGTGTGTGCATGTGTGCGTGAGTCTGTCTGGATGAGCATTCTGTCAGCCTATATTGATTATTCTAGACAGAAAGAATTACAGGCTATTACCGAGAAGAGCTAGTGACTGCAGGAGCCAGCGCTGCACTCGCCTTTAAGGCTTATGACTCTCTCTCCCTGAAAAAAGGAGGGGGTTTCTAAAAAAAGTTAAAACAGTCAATTATTCCACCTGGATCACACAGCTGGCTGCTGCACATCAAAAATAAATACAGAAAGTGCGAACCCCTTTAAAGCCCCCCCCCAAAAAAATCTGCAAGTATCAGTCTTTGCATATACAGTAAATAATATCATTTTTAAGATCATTCAGCCCCAATGGAACTGGCACAAAAAGGAATGACTTCAATGGTTGTTCTGGCATTTTTGAGACTGTTACTTGAGCAAAGCTTTTTTTTTGCACGCTTTCCATTCTATTCTTTATCCATATGGATCGTCTCAATCATTTTGTCGGGGACCAAATCCATTGCAAGAAAAGAATGATCGAAGCTGCAGCAAAAACAAGCTACTTTTTCCTGTGACATGCACAAATGCTCCCTCGATTTGCATTACTTTGCAACCATTTTAATTTAAAGCCCCCAAGGGAGGAAAAAAAAAAGTCTGGTCAAAAATGAATATGAAACTTGAATTTTCCTTCCTCCACAAATCTACAGTCAGTAAAGTCAGCTTGAACCCAAAATAACTGAATAACTAAATGAAAAAAGTGAAAATAAAAATACAAAGAGTATCTCTCAGTACAACCCAGTGGGCCTGCAGTTTAGCAGCACCAGAAATCATAGCAGTTGAATGACCACTCAAATAACTGAAAAAAATCTGATTCAAATAAAACTGCGTATTTTATGAGGGCAGGGTTTATTGCAGGGGAGGTTTATTGCTCTGCCTTTGTTTTATTTTGGTGTATCTAATAATTGAGTAAGTGATTGTATATTATCCCTGGGAGATGTGGGCTTCAGCTGGGTCCATCTTTGGATGTTTGTGTGTTGCTTTAAATTTATGCAAAATGATCCAGAATTTGTAAATACATTTAAAAACTAATTTAAATGAAGCTGTGACTTTGGCTGATTATACATAACATTTTCTAGAAAGGAGAAGGTTAGAAAGAGCAGAATAGTACTTCAGAGTGTAAATCAGTTACTTCTGTGTTGGCTGGCGTTGAATGATCTGCTTTGGTTTTTCCACCGTTTGTCAGTTGGAGGTGAAAGGTGTCTCTTGACTGCGGGGCAGCTTTGTCAAAGCTGTTCTGTGAAAACCCATGACATTTTTTGGAATAAGTAACTAGAATTGGAGACAAGTCAATGAATAAAGAGACGGCTACATGTTTGTGTTTCAATGTTTGGTATCTGTGTGCAAGAATTTATTCTGGTCATGATGGCAGTTGATAGAACAAACAAACAAACAAAAAAACACAATGCAACAAAAAAAAAACCTCATTCTTTACCAAAATCCCAAATCAAGGAATTCCTTTCTCAACTACATCTGCGCGCGCACACACACACACACGCAAGGACCTGTCCATCAGATGAGCTTGTTCCCTTGCGTTTGTGAGTGACAGGTGACTTATCACAAAGCTAAATAGGAGAATATTTTACCGCAGATTGAAACAGGAGAAAAGTGAGGGATGGAGTTCCAGGAGAGAAAGAGAGAAATTGCCCCATTACACCAGAGAGGTCTGTCATTTGATGTGCAAGAGATCACAGAATGGAGTTTTCATTTTGGCACATGTTCACACAGAAACATATATGAACATGATGAACCCTCTCCACCTTTGTTGCAGCACTTGCTCTCTCTTTAGTTCACAATATCAGAAGTACTGGCGCATATACGCATGCGCAAACACACACACACACACACACACACACACACACACACACACACACACACAGACACACACACACAGGAATCCAGCCATGAGAAAAAATCGGCAGGTTGGATCAATGTTGCGCAGTGGTGATTAGCCTTAATTGGGGAAAAAAGAGCTATGAGAACAAAGAAACATCATGACCTTTTCCCTGCCATCACACACTGTGTGCTAATAAGACACATTCACATACTTTCATACTGACCATAATTGTCTAACTGCATCAAAACCACCTCCCAATAAGAACAGTATGCAAATGGATGTCACAAAGAGAAAAACAAGCCCTGTAGACAATCGACCATTCTTGCCATGTTTATACGAGTGAATGGCAATTTTCACTCTCCTGTCGAGTGCATGCTGATTATTCTATCAGAGAAAAAAGGGGCAGTGCGCGATGACAAGATGGTGTTTCGGATCCTGGTGCAGTGGAATGGCCTGTCTTTCTTTCTCTCTCTCAGGCATTTTTGTGTTTCTTCCTCTCATTTCATTCTTTTGCATTTGTGTGTCTGTGTACGTGTGTGTTTGTGCGTCTGTGTGTGTCAGTTCCAAACTGAGTCAAATGCTACTTGTCAGGAGGGTGCTGTTTGGACTGACATGAGATAAGAACAGACCAACGAGACAGTTATATGTTATTCCTCACTTGGACTGGTAAGAGTGAGATGCCGACACGTAGTATGGAAAAACTACAAAAAAAACCCAAACAGAGAGATTAAATTTTTGCATGTGCTTATGACAATTCCCCATGCTGAAATGTATCATGTTTTGTATGGTACTGATGTTTTTCTCCCAATGCTTTAATCAAACAGTTAAAACACCTTAAACAATGTAACAAATAACAAAACATGATGGTGTGGCAGACATACACAGTTGGGTGGTCACTGTTATTCTTATTTTTATTATTATTATTTTCTAAACTACTTCTCCAGGTTTGAATCAAGTCCTTTCTGTTTGGAGTTTGTATGTTCACCACAACCGACTCATGACTGGCCAAGGGTGAACCCCACCTCCTGCCCAATGTCACCAGTAATCTCGCTACCCTGCAGCCTAGTGTAGAGAATGACCAGTGTAATGAATTAAGGAGTCAATGAATGGTATTACTATCCAGTTCAATTTAATCTATAACTGTAGTTGGAGTTTCCTATTGAAGAGAACAGCAAAGCATGTGAAAGGGTAAATGGCTGCTTTCTCCTGCACTGACTAAACACACACAAAATGACAGTGAAAAGTCATGTAATTAGTGAAGTTGTTTTCTACTGTAATTCCTGAGTATAAAATCTGTACAAAATTTAAAGTACGATATTTGAATTGAATTTAACAGAGAAAGCCAAAGCCTTAGATCAGATCTTTTTTTCATTTTTATTTTGTAGCTGTCGATGTTTAAAGATAAATCATTCAAACATTGTTTATATTCTCTCTCTCTCTGACTCTTTTGACCTAGTGCTCAAAAGCACGGATTCTTTTTTTTTTTTTAAATATGACCGTTCAGAACCACAGGTGGCACAGTGTTTGGTGCTTCCGCTTCACAGCAAGAAGGGTCCTGGTTCAACTCTATCCCTTGCCATTCTGCCTGGAGTTTGCAATTTTATAACGCGCCTGTGTAGGTATCCTCCAATAATCGGAAAAAAAACTCACGCTTGATTTTCAAAGAAGAATTTCAATTTCCATGACATGTGGATGTGGGAGTGAATGGTTGTACTGGATGTCTATTCATGTGCTCATGTGATAGACTGGCAACAGGTCCAGGAAAAACCTAACTTTTTGCCAATGACAGTTTGGATTGGCTCCAGCCTGTCTGTGACCCTGAGTGCAGGAAAGACAATGAATGAATCTTCTGGACCATCAGGTATCAACCCAGTCTTGTATAACAAGGGATTGGTTTCAGTCTGTATTAATGAATATTAATGTATTAATGAAGCTGTCTGTTTTGACAACTAGGCCTCTACCTTTAACCACACTATGGATTCAAATTTTTGTTTCAACACTTTTCGTTGCCATTTAATGCCCTTCAGCCGATGACCACTAATAATGTCATCATACTTCTGGATTCACAGCAGATTTGTGGTGGAATAAATTCAGTCAAGACACAGAGTCACCCACTGCTTTTAATACTTCATCTAAAAAGGAAAATGTGTAGAAGTCTGCAGACAATGTTTGTGGATGAAAAGAGTCTGTTGCTCTGGATATAACGGTAGTAAAACCACTTGTTGCGCATCTTCCTTTCATTTCCTTTCAAGGGCAAGAGAACAAGCATACTTCAGAACAACAGAAAACATGTAGAAAAATGTAGGGTAAGAGAAAAAAAGAGGAATCCTTAGATTTTCTGTGAAGATTTGAAGTCATTTCAAAGACAACAGCACCTGGTTTTGAATACTTGGAAGCAGTTTATCATTTTGTACGGGGGTCTTTTTAAGTGCTAACATAATAGAGGGAGTAAGACGCATTAATCCTCTCTACAGTCTTTTATTGAGGTAATTGATGTATCTTGGTTTGTCAGTGAACTGAACAGTCATTACAATCAGTTGGGTGACTTCAAGCAAATTGTAAACAACAGCCGTAAACTTTTGCATTGTCTGAAATATGAATGGTTGTTAAATTTCCAGTAAATACATGATAGGAAAGCATTATACCTATCAAGCTATAAATACTGTTTTTCATCTAACTGTTTTAAAATATGATCTCTATTTTACAGTTGCCCAAATTGTCTTCTTTTTTGGGCTTCACTCTATTTCAGGGTTGCCACAGTAGATCATCCTGGGTGTTCTCTGCATCTTCCTTTGTCACACCACCTAACTGCATGTCCTCCTTCACCGGATCCACAAATCTCCTCTTTGGTTTTCCCTGTTTCCTCCTGCCTGGCGGCTCCATCTCTAACATCCTTCTACCAATTTACTCACCCTCTCCTCTATCCAAACCATCTCAATTGGGCAAACGTTGTCCAAATATGCTGTCCACAAACAACATAGTCTAAGTGATAAAAACTAGCAGAAACACAAAAATGTTTTCTTCTTTCTCCCGGAACCTTTACACTTATATGTCAAGAAGAAGAACAGCAAGAAGAACAGCATTTGCCTTTCATAAATGTGACAGTATACACATTCTGAATGTTAAATTTCTACAGGCACCTGCTGGCCTCTCCTGAGCTACTTTTCTAACACACTTGGATAATCAGCCCACAGCTAGAGAGAAAAACAAGAACCCTTGACAAGAAATGAATTTAATTCCTAATAAATCCTGGGAGAACTTTCCTGACAAAAATGTAAAAGGCCCTTTCTTTGACCGTGCCAAACAGGTCAAGATACAGACGCATGTGTAGTGGCGGTTTGGTAATGTGTGCTGTGACTCTTACTTTTCTTTCCGCCATTGGATAATTCAAAAACAGTCCTCCTTTATGGGGCGGGTTGTGTTGTCAGAGCCAAGGGTGTGTCCACATGGATCTACTGGAGGCATAAAAATCTTGGCGCCCGTCTGGGTAGCAAATCTCCACCAGCTCTACACGGGCTGAAGAGCACTGTCTCTAAATCTCCACTTTTTAAGTTAAGAACAACACACAAACGCAGACATGACACAAATTTAAATGATGGCTTAATAGTTGGTTTGATACAATAAATAAAGTGCTTCACATTTACATAACTGCTTTACAACCTACAAGTAAATGTAATCCTCACAATCAGCAATGGTTAAGTAGAAATGATGCATATTCAGCTCACATACAGTGAATTCAAAATTAACAAAAACCTCAGTATGTGCGATTACCTGTGTGCAAAATACCTTCTTCTGATGGGATGATTACCCCCCCACCCCCCACCCCTTTGCAAAAAGAAGCTGAGAGCAGGGACTCATTGGCTGCCATTATCCTCACTCTAGCCTCCAATTCTAACTGGACACCCACATTATTTGGAACCAAAATAACAAAACGATGTTTGTCCAACAAACCATGGTTTTTAACTCTGGCCTGCATTTGTGCTTGGTCCAAGATTAAAGAGAATTTCAATACAAAACCCATTAAAGGTACTGACTCATTGCACAAAATATCCTCTAAAAAAAGAAAGGGTTAATGTGACTATGTACCACTTTGCATGCATGCTCTTTCACACACACACACACACACACACACACACACACACACACACACACACAGGCAAAGTGATAATCACCAGAGGTACATTTGCCTGCTTGTAGCTGTTCCCATAGGGAAACTAGCTGCATAGCTTCTGTGCTCTCATTTTTCATTGTCTACTTATGATGCCCCAAGTGTGCACACTGACTTTCATTTAACCCCTCACAGTACACACAAATACAGTCACATGAAAGTGTAATGCTGGCCTTTTCTACCTGTCTCGGTGCTTTTTTTTGGCATCGTTGTCGTTCACTGCAGTAGTTAAAAGGATTAGGCTCCACATGCTGAAGCCATGCAGTGAGTGTTTTGGAAAATATTACATCTAGCGTGGAGGTATATTCAGTATACATACGAAAATAACAACAACAACAGCAACTTTTACATAAAACTCAACTCATGTAGCTCTAACAGAGCATTAAATCCACTTTTATGAAAAGGAGACATGGGCCTTATGGTTTAACTGCAATACGTGCTGTAAAATCAGAATGGTATGTACATGCATACCGTGGCTTTTGATAATATTAATATTCTATTCAACTTTTTCTGTGTACAACTGGGTCATCTCTTGAGGTCAGGTTGAGACAGTTCACTTAATGCGTCAACAAGGGAAAAAAAATCTGAATGGGAGGATTGTCCTGAGAGAAAATTTTTCCTTTTTCTGTTATATTAGGAGTAATACATACAAAATGCATAAATGAATGGATGAATCATAATGAATCTGTCTATGGCCCTCATGACCATCTGCGAGAAACATGGCATTATTTCTGTCCCTAGAATTGTGACAGAAACTGTAGATATATGATTCATACGTTAAATAATATAACCCTTTGTAAGATAAGATTGTTTATGCGTTCCATGACCATAAATTGTGCAATAATGTTAATTTAAATATGTAGACACACACACATATATGCATATTCTCTGCATGACACATTCATACATACTGTACATGAATATAAGAAAGACGTCTTCGTGCATTCATTGTCTCTACTGCTTATCCTCCACTCAGAGTGACGGGCGAGCCCTGGGGTCGGAGCTGGGGGCTGCAGGGGTGGAGGTGCTAGAGTCTATCCCTGCTGTTACTGGGCAAGAGGTGGGGTTTACCCTGGTCTGGTTGCCAGTTGATCACTGAGCCACATATTGAAACATACAACCATCATTCAGTATCTCATTCACACATCTGGACAACTGCTGTCTGGCTGAAGCGCTAACCACTGCACCACCTGCCTGCCCAAAACATATCAAAATCTGAGCTGTAAAGAATGATTCTATGTTATGACTTTTGACGAACATGTACCATTTGCACCTTTAGACAAACCAAGCAACACATTTTTTCTCCATTTATTTTGCTAAAACCCTCTGAGCAGAAGGACAGCAGTGTTTTCATGCTATCTTCCAAAACATTAATAAGAAAAACAACATTGTTATTAAGCACAACAAACTTTCCTCTCTGCAAATTCATCTATCTCTTCGTTTCACTGATAAGCAGTGAAGCACTTTGACAAAGCACTTGTTTTGGGTATTGTGCATCAATTTGGAAAAAGAATTCCAGACAAGTATGTTTAACCAAGTTTAACCTGAATAAACAAATTATTGCCCATGTACGGACCATTTCCTATTGTGACTGCAGGAACACACAATGGCTGCTTTTATAGGGCACAGGTTTTATTACGATGGTTCGATATCCTCATTTGTCATCTATTTCAAATAAACAGATACAAAAAGCATATACTACCACAAACTCCAGAGCCCAGATTCTGTATGATATTTATATCGGTTTTCTTTCATTATGTAATTCCCATGGACAAAGTTACTGAACTGCAAGTCAGCAGCAATATATGGCACTGGGTTTGATCACACATCAACCTTTACAGCTGCAATTTCCAACAGCTGCTCGTTGATTAAAAAAATCAAAAAGTATATGATGTAAAGACTCAATAAAATAAAGACAACACAAGCTAAACTATTCTTGCTACTGTGCAAAGTCCCTTGGAGAAAATGGAATCTCAGAGTCCTTTTCACTTGCTGTTAACTAGACTCAGTAACACATCATTAATTTAGAAATACTGAAACCTTTTATAAAGGAAAGGCTTTCAGAAACAAAGGAATGAATTAGTGTGCTAATTGAAAGGTTATGAAAAGACTAATGAGATACTGACTATCTAATAATTGGTACCATGATATTAAAAAGTTATGTACTGGATTATTAACCCTTTGGGCAGAGATAACTATTCCAAGGGTGTTTGGAAGAAGAGGATTATAATTTCTGATGTTTATTTTGTACATATTCTTTTGAAATTAACTGTAGTTAATGTTAATAAATGAGTAGAAAACAAATGAATATACATCTCACACTTACAGCCTTCTTAAGTTAACCAACTGACAGTCACTCGTGCACTTTGTTTATTTAAAAAGGAGACACTGCACCTGACTTTTGATCAAGCTGACTCGATAAGAACTTCCATGTGACTTTAATAGTGGATTTCTTGTTGTGCTCCACATAGAAGCCACTTCTGTCCCAAAGACAACAAAATCAGGTTTGTTACCGAAACACCTATTAATAGTCTGATCTGCACTTAAATAAATGGATTAACACCTATTTAGGGCCTCTTCTCAAGTGTGTGATGTTGTTGCATCGCGCTTGTATTTAACCGAAAGACAAAGGAACCTCTCTAACTATTCTGTTTCTTTACATTCTCCGTCACCTGAGAGACTACAAAGAGAACAGTCTGGGTGTCAAATAGAGGGACACTGTAGTTAAATTGAAGTCCTCTTCGTTTGACTCCTCCTAAACAAAGATCACTGTTTTCACAGAATGGTTTAGGAATACTTGTCAGCTTACAAGGGGCCTATACAAATCAAGAAAAAGTTCTTCTGAGGGATAACCTTTATTCTATGAATAACATTTCTTTCCTGGGTCTTTCCCTGCCACTCGTCTTAGTATATCACAGGTCAATGGCTGGCTGGGTAAGTATGATAATGATGAGATGGAACATTATGGGTTTCACAGTTGCAAGATCATGCCAGTTCTACAGGCAGAAAAGTATGACCTTAATCTGAAATTGCCCTGATGTGCTTTCTCTGTCATTACAAGTCGATGAGTTATCATGTACCTGTAATATGTGTGTGTATGTATTTGGTTGTGCATGTGTGTGTCTGTGTGTGTATTGATTGATACCTCCCAAGGCAGTCGCGTGATTGAAACACCTCCTCACCATAAAGCTGTCTTGTGTGTGATGGAGTCACAGGGTCATTTTATGCATCACACCTGTCCCCCTTCTTCCCCACGCTGACACCCAATCAAATAGGAAAATGGGCATATTTGTTTTTCTGGCCTTGAGCTTGAGGCCAGTCTGCGTGCTTGTGTGTGTTTGTCTGTGTGTGTATGTGTTTGTTCTGAAAAAGAGAATAGAAATAGAGAGAGTGGAAGAACCTATGATGGCAACAGACATGACAAACACAGAACAGAAATTTTGAGACTCTGTTTTGTCTTCTGTTGCAGACAGTATATGAACACAGTTGTATAAATAAAATATAGAATTAAAATTTACACAAGAGAGGAAAAAGCATGAGGAGGTACCTTGAGTAACTCAAGTTTTATTAATATAGAAGTCATGTTCACTTGAACAAAATCTCTTTACATTTTGACCATTATTACAAAACAGATCCTTTCCGGAGCAAGATATCTTCTTTTCCTTTCGGCTTTTCCCTTCAGGGGTCGCCACACCGAATCAACCTTCTCCATCTAACCCTATTCTCTGTATCCTCCTCTCTCACACCAACTAACTTCATATCCTCTCTCACTATGTCCATAATTCTTCTCTTTGGTTTTCCTCTAGAGCATCCGTCTAACAATATATTCACTATCCGTCCTCTGTACATGACCGAACCATCTCAGTCTAGCTTCTCTGACCTTTTCTCCACAACATCTAACATGTGTTGTCCCTCTGATGGACTCATTCCTGATCCTATCCATCCTCATTACTCCCCAAAAGAACCTCAACATCTTCATCTCTGCTTCCTTCAGCTCTGTCTCCTGTCTCTCCTGGAGAGAGAGTCTGCGACCAACCTTCATTCCTCTCCTTTCCGGAGCATACCTCCGCCAATTGAGAATTTCCTCAACCTGTTCTCACTACGGATCACAATGTCATCTGCAAACATCATGGCCCATGGAGATTCCTGTCTAACCTCATCTGTCAGCCTGTCCATCACCACTGCAAACAAGAAGGGGCTCAGAGCTGGTCCCTGATGAAGGCCCACCTCCACCTTGAACTTCTCTGTTACACCTACAGCACACCACACCACTGTCTCACAACTAGCATACATGTCCTGTACCAGTCTAACATACTTCTCAACCGCTCCAGACTTCCTCAGACAATACCAGAGTTCCTCTCTCAGAATCCTGTTGTATGCTTTTTCTAGATCTACAAAGGCACAATGCAGCTCCCTCCGACCTTCTCCGTACTTCTCTACCAGCATTCCTAAAGCAAATACTGCATATGGAGCACTCTTTTTAGGAAGGAAACCATACTGCTGCTCACTCATGCTGACTTCTGCTCTAAGTCTAGTTTCCACTACTCTTTCCCATAAGTTCACTGTGTGGCTCATCAACTTTATCCCTATATAGTTACCGCAGTTCTGCACATCCCCATTATTCCTCAGGCATCTTCACACTCAAAGATTCTGTTGAATAATCTAGCCAGAAACTCTACCTCTGCCTCTCCTTGACACTTCCATACCTCCACAAATATATCATCAGGACCAACTGCCTTTCCACTCTTCATCCTCTTCAATGCCTTCCCCACTTCATTTTCACTAATCTCTGCTACTTTGTGGTCTACAATAGTCACCTCTTCTACCCTTCCCTCTCTTTCATTCTCCTCATTTATCAGCCCTTCAAAGTACTCTTTCCATCTTTCCATCACTCTTCCAGCATCTGTCAATACATTTGCCTCTCTATCCTTAATCACCTGGACCTACTGTACATCCTTTCCATCTCTATCTCTCTGTTTTGCCAACCTGCAAATCATTCTCTCCCTCCTTACTGTCCAGCCGAGCATACAAGTCATCGTATGCCCTTTGTTTTGCCTTTGTTACCTCTATCTTTACCTTCACGCTGCATCTTCTTGTACTCCTGTCTGTTCTCTTCAGTCCCTTCAGTGTCCCGATTCTTCTTTGCTAACCATTTTCTCTGGATAAATTCTTGCACCTTGTCATTCCACCACCAGGTCTCCTTATCTACTTTCCTTCCAGACGACACACCAAGTCCTCTCCTACCTGTCTCCCTGATCACATTAGCTGTAGTTGTCCAGTCACCTGGTAGTTCTCCCTGACCAACAATAGCCTTTCTCATCAACCTCACTGAAAACCATACAGCACTCCTCCCCTTTCAGCTTCCACCACTTTGTTCTCTG